>JAUMJJ010000466.1:0-41982 GCA_033556795.1 Tapera naevia | reverse complement strand
CCTGCCATAACCTCTCAGGGCGGGAGGGGCTGTGAGGAGAGAGATCTGAGGACCCCACTCAGGGTGGGGGGTCCAAAGTCCATGCCCTCCCCTCACAGGGTCGGGAGACTTCGAGCACCCCATCTCCCCTGCGGGTGCCTGGGAGCCGCCCCCCTCCCGAGCACGGGCTCCCCAGTCCCTGCTCACCCTAGCCCTGTCGAGCCAGTGCCAGGCGCCCCGGGGAGCGGGAGCCAAACCCGGGAACAAGTCCGGCTGCCCCTGCCCCAGGGGCCGGGGCCGCTCACCTGGGGGAGGCTGAGCCCCTGTGCGGCCGCCATGGTGTCCAGCGGGCTGCGGGCAGGCAGCCGGCGGCCCAGCCCCGGTACCGCGAGCAGCGGCAGCAGCGGCAGCAGCAGCGGAGCAGCCATGGCTGTGCCGGTACAGGGGGCAGCAGGCACCGCGCCAGCCGGAGCTGCCGGGAGCTGTGGCCCCGCGAGCGCCGGGGTCAGCATGCGGGGCAGCACCGGGGTCAGCGCCAGGGGCAGCACCGGGGTCAGCGCCAGGGTCAGGGCCGGGGTCAGCATGCGGGGCAGCACCGGGGTCAGCGCCAGGGGCAGCACCGGGGTCAGCGCCAGGGTCAGGGCTGGGGTCAGGGTCAGGGTCAGGGTCAGGGCTGGGGTCAGGGTCAGGGCTGGGGTCAGGGTCAGGGCTGGGGTCAGGGTCAGGGTCAGGGTCAGGGTCAGGGTCAGGGTCAGGGCTGGGGTCAGGGTCAGGGGTCAGGGCACAGCCTTGCCCCCGCCCCCCGGCGCTGCCGGGGCTGCAGGCTCTGGCGGCCCGGTGAGCCGCGTGCAGCACCGGGGGACTGCGGGGCCGGGCCCTGATTGGCTAGGGCGGGGCTGGCTGGGAGGGGCTCATTGTGTGGGAGGCTCTGATTGGCTCAGATCTGCGAGACTAGGCGGGGCCTGACGGAGTGGGTGAGGCCTATTTGGCTCAGGCGGGGCTGACGGCACCGGCCCCGATCGGGTGTGGGCAGGGTCTGACTGGGTGGGCGGGGCCTGGTGGGACAGACGGAGGCCTGATTGGCTCGAGCTGGTGTGACTGGGGGGACCTCAGTGGGTAGGCGGGGCTGATAGGGCGGTGCAGCCGCCGTAGGGCAGCAGTGAGCGAGTATGCGGCGCTCGGCTGGCCGCGCCTGGCGCGCGGGGGAGAGCTCTGGGTTTGAGCCGTCGGGCCTGCGGCAGAACTCGGCGCGGTGATTGGAAACACTGAGGGGTGGGAACCACGGAGAGGGGCTGCCAGAGCGGCCCTGGGCAGCCGGGCCGGAAGTGCGGAGCGCGACACCGGAAGCGCTGAGGGGGTGAGGCGGGGGCAGCGGAGCCGCCGAGGTGCGAGAGGGGGTCCGGGGCGGCGGGAGCGGGGTCCCCCGGGACAGGGGACGACCTTCGCCTCAGACGCCGGAGGCGGGGCAACGGGTGTGATACCGGGGACTGGTACCGGGGCCCCCGAGCGGGCAGGGGGCGACGGGAGTGGGGCCTACCGGGGCGGATATGTGGCCCGCGGGGCCGACCGGGGAGAGGGAGTGGGTAACGGGTGCGGAGCGGGCTCTGGCTTGTACTTAGCACCGAGGCGAACAGGAGAGTAACAGGGGGTGGAAGGGGCCGACGGGAGCGGGGCCTGGTGGGGCAGGCAGGACGCCAGCGGGGGGAGCAGGGGGGCGGCCGGTGCAGGGCCCTGAAAGCAGGCAGCAGTTCTGTGGGGTGGGCTGGGGAGCCGGGGCCGGCGGGGCACTGGCCGGCAGGAGGGCAGCGCCTGCGGGGCCGGGGACTGAGGGATACGGGGCAGCAGAGGTGGCAAGGGGGCCGTGAGGTCTCCAGGGACGCGTAAGGGGGCAACCGGCGAGGCAGAAAGCGGCAGGGGGTGAGCGGGTGTGGGGTGGGCAGGAGGGCAGTGAGGCCACCAAGTGGGCAGGGGTCTGGCGGGAGTGAGGGCGTGTGGCTGGCAGGTACCTGGCACTGGGGCAGGCAGGAGGGCAGCGAGGTGGGCAGGGGGTGGCCAGTGTGGGACCCCCAGAGCTAGCAGGAAGCTGGGAGCCGACAGGTGCAGAGCCTTCCAGGGCAGGGAAGAGACTGCCTAGGGTCCTCTATTTTAGGCTGCAGTAGCCAGGCTGGGCCTCATTTGCCCTTTGCTCGCAGGCGCGGTGGCAGAATGACACGATGGACGCGGGCGGTGGCCCCCTCCTGCCTGACAGCGTTGTCTTCGAGATCTTCCTCTACCTTGACCACGTGGACGTTCTCTCGGCAGGGCTGGTGTGCCGGCAGTGGTGTGCCGTGGCCCATGACGAGTTTCTCTGGAAGGAGCTCTTCTACCGCTACTACCGTGTGTCCCGGGAGGTGCCCCGGCACCCAGGTGCACTGGTGTGGGAGCAGGGGCTGCGTGGGACTGGTGGCCTCCCCCAGCCCACCGAGCGGGCAGGGCGGCTGGGCTGGGGGCTGCTTCACAGGCTAACAGCATCCAGAACCTCCCTGCTGTGTGCCCAGCACCACCCCTCTGGTGTTTGGGGGAATGGAGCTGCTAAACTGCACCATGTTGGCAGTCTACAGATGTGGGTGGCAATGTGTGTGTGAGGGGATCTGGAACTGCCCCAACCCTTCAGAAAGGGTATTACGTGGTTGGAAATGGTGCAGCATTCCTCATCTTTCCCAGAAAGGTGGTTTCTGCGCTCTGTCGAGGCAGATGCTCTCTAGTAGCTGTTGCACAGCTTGTCTGGGCACCACTGCTGCAGGAGGTCCTAAGGTGACACAGTGAGTTATTGCTACATCACAGCCCAGCTGGATTCCATGATAATCACTGCTGGCTTTTCCTGGTGAGGACCTCAGCCCCTCCTTCAGGCTCTTTCCCTTCCTTATCCGGACTAGGATGAGCTGCAAGTACACATTAGCTGATCAGGCTGTTGCCATAAGGTCTAGGGAGGAACTGCAACCTGTCTGCAGAGGCAGAATGCTTGTGCCTGTCGTCTGGAGAGGGATGTGGATGTGCGGTGGTTTTCTTGAGCAGTGCGAAGGCAGGAGCTTAGCCTCTTGGCTGGGGCAGGTTGAGCTTGATCCTGGCTTCAGCTCATAGTAGGAAAATGACCCATTAACAGCTGGCACCTGCAGGGCCTGCCCCAGGCAGAGCTGTTGTCAGTCAGGGTGTACGATCACAGGTCTGTTCTCTGCAGTCTGGTGAGGTCTGCAAGGGTCCCAGGTGATACCGCCCATCTCCCTGTGGACCAGAGCCTTGCTGCCAAGCTGGGTTTCTTTGAGCCCAGAAATCCTGTTCCCTGTGTACCACAGAGTCCGAAGAGCTGTGCTCCATCCTCCACCTCCAGGATGCACACAGGGCTCCCAGTGGTGGCCACAGCAGAGGGAACTGGCTTCTTGATCTTGAGTTGCAGTTCCTACAGCAGGATGGGAATAAATGCTGAGGATCAATCAACAGGAGCCTGTCACCCAGCAGTGGGGAATGCCAGTGGAACTGGACTCTGAGAGGAGACTGGGATGGGTCAGCTCAGGCTGCATGGTTTCATTTGCGTGGCCCCTGGAGCTCCATGGGGTTGGGGACATCATCCTTATCCAGGGTGCTGGGACTGGGCTCAGTTGTTGCCAGTCTCCTGCAGCAGTTTGGATGCTGCCAGCCCTGTTCTTCGGCGCTGATTGGGGCTGAGCAGGTGGGGTAATGCAGTCATGTATTTAGGCACCTCCCAGGCTGTGCTTCTGGAGCTGTGATGCACGATCCCAAATGAGGCAGTGGGAGCAGGGGTGACTGGGAGGGGCTGGAGCCAGGAGTTTGGGGAAGTACCCGGCCAGCTGGACTGTCCCAGGCAGCTCTTTGTATTGGGGAACAGTATCCAGTGGGTGTTGTAAGAGGAAATGTTGGGGTTGCTTGGCCAGATGGGATCTATCCAGAGTGCTTCCCAGCCAGATAGGCCAGAACAGGGAGCTTCAGAGGGGTGTGAAGCCCCCATCTTCGTAAGCAGTGGTGGGATGTCCTGGCAGCAAGCTGCTCCCTGCCTGCAGGAGCCTCCTGGGCTGCAGCAAGTTCCAAAAACCCTTCAGCCCTGTTCAGTGTAACTATGGAAGTTGGCCCTTATCCATATACATGTCTAATCCTCTTTGCTTCCTTGGGATTTGCTGCTGCCAGAATGCTGTAGGCTGCCTTATCAGGCACTTTGTTAGAAGTCCTCTTTGTTTGTCTCTTTATTTGCCATCAGTTGATCTTCTCTGAGTGCACCCCAGGCTTTGCTGCTGTAGGGCTCCCCTTCCTCCCTGTCCTCCCTGACATGCTGTGCCCAGCTCCTGTTCTTCTCTTCTGCTTTCTCGAGTCTCTTATCTCACGGAGACCTGTTTTTTTCCCTGATCTATCTGTGTTAGACAAGATAGTAGGAGCAGAGCCTGGTTCCCTGAGAAGCAACTTCCCTTTCTCACGTGCTGGGTTTTTTTGTGCTGTAGCTTGTCTGCAGTGCTGGTGGCTGTTTTGTCCTGAGCTTTGTTAGAGAGCTCATAGCTCTGCCCCAGGTGTTTCTGGTGGTGACTGTGCTGGTTTAGGAAGCAGTGATGTGGTGGGGAGCTGTTTGCCGGAAGAGGGGATTTTCTATGGGAGGGAGTTGGGAAACTGCTGAGGACAACATTAAGCCCTGCTGGCGCAGGCAAATCCATAGGGGTGTGGCTCCAGCACTGCTCCTGACATCATGCACAGCAGTCAAGGCTCAGGTCTGTTGCTTCCTTCTACTCACATTCTTGCTCCATGTCCCTGCTCCTGTGTCACAGCTGCTGTCTCCTGGTATGATGAGTTCCAGCGGCTCTACGACACCATCCCATGTGTGGAAGTGCAGGCCCTGAAGGAGCACAGTGACCAGGTTTTGCACCTCAGCTTCTCGCACTCCGGTGGTTTGTTTGCATCGTGCTCCAAGGACTGCACTGTCAAGGTGAGGTGGCAACCCACACACAGCCCTCCTGGCGGTGGGTAGCAGGCTCGGCCACAAAGGGCAGCCATAGGGAAGCTTGTGAGAGGATGGGTCTGACCGGATGTCCCTGGACTTAGGCTGGTTCCTGCAGCTGAGTTGTTCTCAAAGCCATGGAAGTCATAGCTGCTGCAAACAGAACCTTGAGGGCACTGGATCCTGGCTCCAGCCCATGCAAAGGTGGCCAAGGTGCTGGCCTGGCCCTGAGTGCCAGTTGGTCCATTTGTGCTGTGGGTCTGACAGACACTGGAGATCACTGCATGAGTGGTTTTCTGGGGTGCAATCAGGAAATGATTTGGGTTGGAAGGGACTGTAAAGCCCATCCATTTCCAACTCTCAGCCATGGGCAGGGATGCCTCCCACTGGGTTAGGTTGCTCAAAGCCCCGTCCATCTGGGCCTTGAACACCTCCAGGGATGGGGCAGCCACCACTTCTCTGGGCAACCTGGGCCAGGGCCTCCCCACCCTCACAGGAAAAGATTTCTTCCTAAGATGTCATCTCAGTCTCCCCTCTTTCAGCTGAAAACTGTTCCACCTCATCCTGTCCCTGCAATCCCTCATAAAAATCCAGTTGCAACAGTCCCATTTGCTGCCCAAACACCATCTCCACTGTCCTGTGTTTAGCTGCTCTCTAAAGCTGTTAACTGTTTTCCATCAAGGGAATTGACTGGGAATTGGACTTGCAGACAGTTAAATGGGGGCTTTGATAGTGCTTTTTTCTTATCTTGGTGAGTGTTGGCAGACTAGATAAAGTGGAACAACTCTTGCGCTTCTCAGTGGCTTCCTGACTGTTTGCCCATCTGTCTGCAGATCTGGAGCAATGAGCTGGACATCTCCCTGCAGCACAGCTCCAACATGAGGCCATACAACTGGAGCTACACCCAGTTCTCCCAGTTCAACTTGGATGACTCCCTCCTTCTGGTGTCGGGTGTCTTCGTGGGGCCTCACAACTCCTCCTCAGGAGAGATTGCTGTAATCAGCATGGGTAAATACTGCCTTTGCCTTCACTGTGCTACCTGGGAGGTGGGAAGCGGGTGCTGGGGTTCCCTTCCCCTCTGGTTTGTGGTGGCCCTGACCTCTGCTTCTGCTGCTTCTCCTGCCCTCCACCGTATGTCCAGAGGGGTCCCAGCTGCTGTTTCAGAGAGCGGACTTTCTGGATAGCCTTAACCCTGCTCATACCACCACAGCATCACCTCAAAGCAGTGTGGCATGTGTTGATTCTTGGTTAATGTTCGCTCTAAGTGACTGTCAAGAGTTGTCTGTGTTACCTGTTGTCTTGATGCCACCGTTCCTGACTGGTGCCATTTGCACCCTGAGGTCTTTCAGGGTGTTGAGGTGCATCCATCCAGGCCTGCATCTCCTGTCCTGCTGCTGTGTTACTCGCTTACCCCAGCTGTGTGATGTCCCACTGTCTCTGTGCTGCAGTCCTGCTCCACTGCTAAGTGTGCAGCTGCCTTGCTCAGACAGGCCCTGAGCAGCAGGGGTGGGAACAAAGCAATTCTGTACATGTCTGACTTGTCCTTGGGTATTCTGCTTCAGATCACACTAGAAGAAGGGCTATGTGGCTGGATAGCTCTCTGATCTGGCTCCGTGTGGCTGCCCTCTCATTTTGGTTTGCCTTGTGCGTACTCTCCCCACCCATCTCTGTAGGAGAGAGAGATGATAATCCGTCTCCGCAGCAGGGACTGGAACCAGATGTTGGTTGGGCAGTGTCAGTGCAGCCTGTGCTGGAGGTGCTGCATCAGTACCTCTCCTGCAGAGACCTGGATCCATTTACCCTTTCTTCTGTCAGAGTTGCTCCAAAGCAATCGCCTCACTCTGTTTCCCCTCCCTTCCAGAGAACTTCACGCTGCTTTCTAGGGTGAGGAATAAACCCTATGATGTGTTTGGCTGCTGGCTGAATGAAACCAACCTGATATCTGGCAATCTGCATCGGATTGGGCGTATAACTTCCTGTTCTGTGCTGTGGCTGAACAATGCTTTCCAGGTGAGCTGCCTCTGTTCCAGCTCCCCAGGCAGTGCTGCTCCCTGCTGGATCCTGTGGGAGGAAAGGCTGCAGAGGAGATGTGAGCAGAGAATAGTAGCCCAGTCCTCCTGTCCTCCCTGTTCATCTCCTCTGATGTCTCCTGGCCTTCAGGATCTTGAGCTTGAGGGAATCTTTGCCTGAGGTTTCTCCACGCTTGGTGTTGTGATACCCATTGCAATATTCTACCTCTGCCCTCGAATTCCATTAACTCTTGCCCATTAGTTGGGATGAGGACTTGCCTGCAGTGCCCTAGAGCAAGCGTTCCTCAACAGGAGAGTGGCTGAGCCACTTCTGCTGAAGTCAGTAGTGTGAAGCTGGGCTGTAGTCTGGTGCAGATCCAAGTGGTGGCCATTCTCCCACTTGGCAGCGCAAGGCATTGTTCCCTGGAGCTGGAGGCAGCCAAGAGGCAGAGCTCAGCTTTGTTTATCCCTGCTGACATTTCTGTGGGCCTGATGCTGTCTCTGCTGTGATGAGACCTGGAGACAGGTGTGCTCTGGCCTTAGGCTTCCTGTGGCTGCTTGTTTGTTCTCTGGCACTCATGCTGCTCAGACTTGTTCCTCTTCCATATTTTGTCTCAGCATCTCAGCTGCTCATCCTGGCATTTTGTGGTTGTTAACGTGAACGATAAATGCTGGGTCTGAGTGAAACCTCTGGTAGCAGAATCCCTTCCATAATCACATCTCTGCGCTCTTCTGACACTACAGCATTAACTCCTCTGTCTCCAAGAGGCAAGGAAGGAGCATGGCTGCTTGGCCAGAGGGTGCTGAAGTGTGCCTGGAGGCTGCTGGAGTGACTAGGCAGGAGGAGACCTGCTGCTCTGTCTGGGAGCAGATAGCCAGGCTGCTCCTGCTGAGGAGCACAGCCCAGCTCCCAGAGCAGAGCTCCTCTGCCGCTTGCAGGCCAGAGGGATGGCACATCATGCTCTGCCTGCATTTATCGCAGAGGCTGTTTCTGAAGTCATGGAATCATTAAGGTTGGAAAAGCCCTTTAAGCTCAATCAGTCCAACCATCAGTCCAGCCCCACCATGCCGACTAAACCCTGTTCCCAGGTCACACAGTTTTTGAACACCTCCAGGGATGGAGACTCCACCACTGCCCTGGGCAGCCTCTACCAGTGGCTTCACCACTCTGTCAGTGAATAAATTTTTCCCAATACCAAACCTGGTGCAACTTGAGGTTATTTCCTCTTGTCCTGTTGCTTGTTATTTGGTAGCGGAGCCCAGCAACTCCCTCACCACAACCTCATTTCTGGGAACTGCAGAGAGTTCCTCGGCCTCCTCTTCTCCAGGCTAAACAACCTCATCTGCTCCCAGAACCCCATGGCTCCTGATGCTTCCTCAGCTCTGTTCTCCTCCAGATGTGCTCCAGCCCCTCCATGTCTTTCTTGTAGTGAGGGGCCCAACACTGAACCCAGGATTTGAAGTGTGGCCTCACCAGTGCGGAGTGCAGGAGGATGATCACTTCCTGCTCCTGCTGCTGCCACCTGAGCTACTGCTGGCTCATGTTCAGGCACTGTTGACCAGCACCCTGAGGTTCTTTTTCCCCTGGGCAGTTTCCAGCCACTCTTCCCCAAGCCTGGAGCACCGCACAGGATTGTTGTGACCCGAGCGCATGACGCCGCTCTTGGCCTTGTTGAACCTGGATCCCTGTGAAGCACTGAGCAGTGCCTCGGGTGGTGGCTCACAGCAAGGCTGCTCAGCCTCTGTGTTTCTCAGCTGAGCTGTTGTTTCCCTGCAGGAGCTTTACGTCTCCGTGTGCCCACCTCCAGGATGGGAAGGAGTGCAGCAAAGCCAGTCAGCCCCTTGGGTGGGTTCTTGTGGCCAGTGCTCTGTGTGGCAGTGCTGGGAGCAGTCAGAGCGTGGCTGGTGTTGCTGTGTGGGCTCCAGGTCTGGGCAGGCAGCTCTTGGCTTGAGCTGTAGGAGTTGCCCTTGGGGACAAGGTTCTGATCACTTCTCCCTTCTGCTCTCAGGGTGTAGAGTCTGAGAATGTGAACGTAGTGAAGAGACTGTTCAAAATCCAGAACCTGAATGCCAGCACTATCCGGACTGTGATGGTGGCTGACTGCAGCCGGTATGATTCCCCAGACCTGCTCCTGGACTATGAGGAGCAGCTGGCAGCTTCTTCCACCTCTATCTGCCCAGTCTTTGATCTTGGCAGTGACAGTGAGGAAGAGGAGGCCAAGCCCAAGCAGACTCCAGAGCCAGAAGCACAGGAATTGCTGGATGAAGAGGGTGTGATGGCAGAGGATGGGCTGCAGCAGTTCTTTGATGACATCATGGAGGGCCACGTGCGCCCTGCAATGACTGAGACAGAGCTGGAGACAAAGGTGGCTGAGCTGTTCGTACGCAACAGAACTAAACCGCCGGAGCTGAACCTGCTCCCCACGGACAGCAATAGCAAGATAAAATACTTAATCTTCACCACGGGCTGCCTCACCTACTCCCCGCACCAGATAGGTAAGGGTGGGTCTGCACCCTGGGCATCCCCAGGCTGTGGGCTGCATCTTTGCTCTGGATTTGAATCTGGAAGCACCTGGGGTTTATTTGCTGCCTGTTTGTGGTGAGTGTGTTGCTCAGGCTGCTGGATTCTTAGTACAGGAGGCTTTTGCAAAACCCCCGTTGCTGAAGGGGCTCCCACCCTCCATGCACTTGCCTGAGGGTGGTTTTGTTGCTACCGGGCTTGACATGTGGCCAAAAAAAGTCAAAAAGTCGTGAAGAGGGCTGTGATAAGAAGATCAAGGAGGAATTCCTGACTTCAGGGCATTCGCTGTGAGCTGCACATTTGCAGGTGGGCGTGAGGGACAGCAGGGGTGTGTGGAAGGGTCAATCCTGTCATCTGGTGAGGATGGGGAGGGGGCAACAGGGCAAGGTGAGTAGCTTGGAGTTGACGTGTGTGTTGCTTACGCAGTGCCCCTTGGCTCTGAAGGCCAGATCCGGTCTGCCCTGTGCCTCACCTACCTCCTCACTGCCCAGTCAGCCATCACCCTGCCTCACATGGCCTTTCTGCCTCAGTGAGACAGCTGGGCACCTCTGTTCTGGTACTGAAGGGCCTTCACGCTGTGTCTTTAGCTGTCCCAGCAGGTGTTCCTGTGGGGAGCTGGTGCCAGGCAGCGTGCCAGCTGCCATGCTTGGGGAGTACGAGGGGCTGCAGCATGAGTCAGGCAACAGTACTGCCAGTGACTTATCCTGGATGAAGGCTCCCCTGGCTCATCTGGGGCACTAGGAGTAGCAGAGGCTGGGTTTATAGGAAGTAGTGCAGTGATGAGCAGGGTAAGTCTGGCTGCTTCTCCAGAAGCCCCTAAAACTGGTGAAGTTCACTGAGAAGGGCCAGACAAATGCAAAGAGGGAAGGAGAGCTGCTTCCAGGCCTGAAGACTCTTCTGTAAGGCCAGATAGTTTCAGTTCCTTTTGCTGCTTGCACAGTTCCAACCTGGCTTTCCTGCAGCAGACTCTTCTAACCTTCCCATTAGCTGGTCCTGCACCAGTACGGCCCAGTAAGGCAGGGAAAGGCATTTACCAAAGTTGTAGGCAACTAGCAGAAAGTCACTTTGTCTTTGCCCACCACAGTTGGGAATGCGATCTGGACAGAGGGTGACTCTGCTCCACGGCCGGGCCTGCCGACAGACTCGTGGCGGGTGGTCTGCCCACCTCAGCCCTGCCAGCAGTGCTGGGCTGCGATGCGCGCGGAGGCAAAGCCTGGCGCTGCAGCAGCGCCCTCCTTTGGATGCTGCCGGCTCCCAGCGCAGCCTCCCGGGGCTGTGGGCTCTGCTGCCTTTGAACAGTCAGTGCCTCGCTGGCCGGCAGCCAGCGCCTGCGGCACGGACTGCTTGTTGGGAGGGATGAGTCTCCATTGGGTCCTGTCTCCCTTGTGCTGGTGGCAGGCGTGGGCACAGCTGCCTGCTCCCCTATCCCACGTGGAGGAGATTGGAATGGAGATTGTTGTGCTGTGGGAATGAGGATGAAGCTGGTGAGCAGTGCCATTGGGTGGAAGAGCAAAGGTCCCATCATCAGGATCCCGATCTGCCCGGGTTCAGGTGTGCGAAGGGCCTTGGGCTGGCGGTGCCGCGTGGAGTCATCCCATCATGCTGGAGGTGGACAGGGCTAAAACCAGGGGTGTTTGGCAGCGCTTCTCTCAGGTGATGGAGTGAGCCATCTCCCAGCTCCTCTTGGAACCACAGAGGATTCAGCCCCTGTGTGTGCAGGAGCTGCTGAGGCTCAGAGCCCTGCAGGAAGTGTTGTGGGTGGTTTGTGTTTGGGACCTCTGCCAGGAGCTGGAAGGGGTGAGGGCCTGACCCGGAAGATTTCAAAAGCTTTAGGGCACATGAGCCCAGTTTGAGTTTAAACCCCAGCTTTCTGGGGCTGCCTTCGGCCTGTGCTTGGCAGTGGAGAAAGCCCTGCAGCAGCCAGTGCCTCTGCTGGGCCTTCTCTAGGCTGGGTGTGTGGGAAACTGGCCCAGCCCATAGATTTGGTTAGGAGAAAACCCATTTGGAGTGAGTTGCTTGGGCCTGGCCTCGGAGCGAGGTGTCAGCAGCCTGGTACTGGGCATCTCCCTGACCAGGCTCAACCATGCCAGTGCATCACTTACAGGCAGCATTCTCACCAAAAGCACCTTGGCGAGGGCTCAAAGGAGCCTGGCAGGGACAGCAGCCCTGTCCTGGTCCTCGGCCAGCGAGCCCGAGCCACTTCTTCCTTAGCAGCACAAAGGGAAGCCCCTTCTGGAAGCCCAGGGACTCCACCAGCCCTGCTGTCTGCTGGCAGCAGCCTGTGAAACCTCCTGATTCTGCTTTCTGTCCCCAAGGCATTAAAAGGATCCTGCCCCATCAGATGACGACTGCTGGGCCGGTGCTCGGGGAGGAGAGGCGCTCGGATGAGTTCTTTGACTCACTGGATCACGTCATCGACATCCACGGACACATCATCGGCATGGGCCTCTCCCCTGACCACCGGTGAGTGCTGGGCAGCGCTGGCTCGGACACGGTGGGTGGGTGACGGGGGTGAGTGGGAGAGGAGAGGACTGCAGTGGAGGGAGCAGGGTGCTGCGCAGGCTGCTCTGCTTCTGCACGTCCTCTTTGTGTCCTCGTTCTGAGGGCGCATGCACGGACTGCGTCCCTCCCCAGACGTCAGCAGGAGCAGCACTTTCTTTGCACTGCTGAACCCTGTTCAGGATGAGGCCAGGCACGGAGCCTTGTAATAAGAGTGAAGGAGCTGCCTGCAGCAATGTTACTTCTTCCCAAGGCAGAGCAACACTCCACCATCCTTAAAATTTGTTTTAATGGGATTAGAGGGGCTTGAGGTAGCCTGTAGAGCCCACCTCAATTGTGGTGGCCCTTTCCTCTCCAAATGGGGCAAGAAGTGGTTCAGCAGCATGTTACAGAATCATTAAGGTTGGAAAAGACCTTTAAGCTCCTCCAGTCCAACCATCAGCCTCTGTCAATAAAGGAGTCTTTCCCAATATCCAGTCTAAACCTCCCCTGGCGCAACTTGAGGCCATTTCCTCTTATCCTATCACTAGTTACTCGGGAGAAGTGTTGCTGTTTCAGCCTGGATTTTGTCGAGCAGAGCTGCAGGCTTGCTAAGAACTGGAAAAACTTCTGGGTCCCTGCCCTGCCTGACTGCACTGCGTTTGCAGCCGGGGCTCTGATCCACATTGCGTGCAGCGGGGTGCAGGGTAACCCCTCTGCTCCCCCCCAAGGTACCTGTACGTGAACAGCCGGGCCTGGCCTCGCGACTGCGTCATCTCTGACCCGATGCAGCCACCCCCCATCGCTGAGGAGATTGATCTGCATGTCTTCGACCTGAAGACCATGAAGGAAGTAAAAAGAGCCCTCCGGGCACACCGGGCTTACACACCTAACGAGGAATGCTTCTTCATTTTCCTGGATGTCAGCCGAGACTTCGTAGCCAGGTGCGTGGTGAGCAAGTGAACCCGATCCTGACCCCTGAGAGGGCCTTGGGGCTGGCACTGTGGGGTGACTTCTGTGAGCAGGGCTGGTCCTTGTGCTGGGAACTCCTGTCTGTTGTGAGCAGTGCAGGGAATGGGAGGCTTGGAAAGAACAGTGAGATGGACTTCGAGGGTGCTGATAAGGGCTGTCTGCCTTTGTCCTGCTGTGACATTGATGAGGAAAGGGGAAATGCTGGGCTCTGGTGAGTTTGGCAGCAGGCAGCAAATACCCTTTGTGGTGCTATGGGGAGACTTAGAAGGGATTCTTACCTCTGGATCCCAGAGGGAGCTAGGCTGCCTGGGTGGAAGCTCATGGGCTGGGAGCTCTGGCCAGGCTGGGGCTCTCTCTGCCTCTGTCTGTGTGGAATGAAGGGGGCTCACGAGCAGCCAGTGCTGCTGAGGAACGTCCTCACTGATGTCTTGTCTGCCACAGCGGGGCTGAAGACCGGCATGGCTACATCTGGGACCGGCACTACAATATCTGCCTGGCAAAGCTGCAGCACGACAACGTGGTCAACTCGGTGGCGTTCAGCCCGGTGGAGCAGGAGCTGCTCCTGACAGCTAGTGATGATGCCACCATCAAGGTGTGGCGCTCCCCTCGCGTTGTGCGCGTCCAGCAGGCCAGGAAACCCCGGCCCAGGAAGCTGCTCTTCTCCTGGCTCCTGAACCAGAACAGCTGAATCCAGGTATGTCGGCTCCTGCAGCTTCCTCACTGCAACCACCGCCTCTGGAGCTTGCAGAGCCTGGAGCCCTGCGCACAGAGACCAGCTCTGGGCACACAAATCCCATCTGCTGAGCCAGGAGGGACCCTGTCAGTGGGAATTGCTTCCTCTTGGAGCATCCACTTCAAAAACAGAGTGTAAGAGCGGAGGGCCTGTTCCTGGGCCTGGGCTGGTCACTGCAGGGTGGGCTCCCCACAGCTTCTCACGAACGCTGCTGCTTGGTCACAGTTCTTGGGTGAGCGTGGGTCTCTGGGAACAGACTGCGGCGCGTTGCCAGTGTTTGTTCTGTGTGAGCCTGGGACGCAGCCGGCCCCGCCAGGAGCCGCTGGCTGTGGAGCACCAGGCTGTGCTGCCCAACTGCAGGACTCCTAATACAGTAGTTTTAACGATGTTTGTTTGCCCTCCACGGGCAACTCGTCCAGATGCTGTGTATGCCGAGTGCCTCTTCCCACAGGGCAGTGGGGAGGCAGAGCTGTGGCCTGGCTGGCCTCTCGTGCAGCCCTGGGGACGCAGGCAGTGCCTGGTAATGCCACTGTTAGCAGTGTTGGTATTGCCAGTGTGCAGACCTGAAGGAGGAAGAGGCTGGCGGTGACGTGGTGCTGCTGGCTCTGTCTCTGCCTTCCTCTGCTGCACAGCACTTAAATAAGCTATGGCATCCGTAAGGTGTTTGTTGTTGGGGATCTGCTGTCCCTTCCCAAGGGGCAGGCGTGAGGTTCTGTTTGGCTCTCGCAGTCCCCTCCCTTCTGTGCTGCTCAAGCCGTGGCACTTTAGGTTCTCAGATGCTCTCTGTAAAGAGGAGCAGGTGCTGTGGGTGCTGCAGGGATTCACCCATGGGGAGCAGCAAGCCTGGCAGAGCTTTCTTCCACTAGGGCTGGGGTCTGGGGGCCCTCCTGGGGACCCCTCTGACAGTGGAGCTAGCTCACCTGGAGCGATATCAAACTCAGTTATGTTTACTCTGTCCCTGAAACTTTCCCTCCTCCAGCAGTGCCCAAAGGAGAGTCTAAAATTAAGCTCCTAATCTTGACTTGGCCTGGATGGCCGGGGCCAGCAGTGACCCCTGGAACTGGGCTGGGTCTGGAAAGGATCCGGTATTGGGATGCCTTTGGGGGTGCCAGGGCTGCTGTCTGTGCCACTCACAGCCACAGGCTGCAGATGGACTGAAAGGAGGCAGCAGATATGGTCTGGATTTGCACTAATAGCTTTACCAGCTCTGGTGCCCTTGGATTGTGCCATCGTTCTGCTGTGCCCCAGCAGGTACCCATGGCTTTACCCAAACCCCTGTACTCAGGTTTTCTGTCATCACAGGGCTCCCAGCAGCCGAGGAGCCCTTTGTGTCTGCACACAGGACCCACATCCAGCTCTGTCCACTCACACGGCAAAGGAACAACCTCTGCCTCCTGCCCAGCAGTGTGAGACCTCCTCTCCCTTGGCGCGGCGCAGTAGCGAGCAGGGCACGGAGGGGTTGTGTTTGTACTGAGTTGTGCTCTTCACTATGGCATCAAATAAATATTATGCTAAAGCATCTCTGCACTGCGAGTTTGCCAAGGGCTGAGGAGGCAGAACTGAAGCCACCAGGGTCGCAGGAGCTGTGCCCTCATCCTCTGTGGAGCTGCAGCAGCTCACTCCCACTTGTTACCCGCCCTGGGCTGTGGGGTGCAGGCACCAAGCTGTGAACCAATGGGAAGGTGAACAGCAGTGAACTGCCCCCGTCTTCCGTGTCCGTAGAGAGGAGGGAGGACAGCCCTGCATCAGGGAAGCAGCACCTGGCAGCCTTGGGAAAGCTCTTGGGACAGTCCAGGGGCCAGAGCATCCTGTGTTCTGTGCCCCTCTTTGACTGGACAAACTAGAAACCACTGACCAGGTAAGCAAGAAGCGAGCCCTGCAGCCAATGCTGGGGTATTCCTGTGCTCCAGCAGCTGCTTGCTATCTCTCCTGGGCAGGAGTCTGACTGCAGACTCGAGGGGACAGCCCTGGGGCACCCTCACCTTGGTCTCTGCTGCAGATGGGCACGGAGAGGCAGCTGTACTGGTGCTCTCCTGTGCAGCCCCTGGGCTGATGCTATGGCTCAGGAGGGACAGGATGGGGCCTCCTGCAGGGAGGGGAGAGCCACCCTGGCATTCAAACAACAGCAGAGTAAAATCAGCCTGGCCTGGAGGAGCCCAGCAGCTGCTTTGTTATCCAGCACCCAGGAACAGGAGTGGAACAGGTTTGCTTTGTCTCTCCAGCTCCTCTCTGCTGGCACCGGTGTCCCCTGCCCTGCAGGCCCCTGTTCCTGCATTTCCCAGCAGGCAGGCTGGGGCCAAGTTCCTTGGGTTGGAAGCCACAGCGCTGATGCTGAGCAGCCCTTCCACCTGCAGCATCCCTGCAGGGAGCAGCACAGAAATAGCAGGGATCCTGACCCTGCTCCTCCTCCACCCGGCAGCGCCAGAGCCCCAGCACCCATGGATTTCACACCAGTAATGCTCTGCCCACTGCTTTATTGGGTAGTTTTGACCATACCACATCTGCAAGGAAAAAACCCCTAACTTCACAGTGCCAGGCTGGGGGCTCCGATAGCGGCGTGCAAAAGGGAAAAAACCCACAACAATCCAGCAGTACCTTCCACCAGGATCCATCTGTCTGTGTGCCAGGCTGGTGGGGCTGTGCCCAGGGAGAGACTGCAGCGCAGGGACCAAGCCCTGCAATTACTGCTGTGAGGTCCAGAGCAGATGAAAATGAGAAGGGTCTGGGCAGGGTGTTTGGTGATGGATCTGCCTGGCCAAGTAAGGGGAGGGCAATGCTGCGGTGAGGAAAAGCGGCTGCTGCAGCCCCGTGTCCCCTCTGCAGGCTGGACAGGCTCAGCCCCATCTCTGCTTGGGGCACAGGGAGCAGCACCCACCCCAGAATGGCCCCCTGAGCTGGGCCAGCAGCACTGCGGACAGTGGGTGTACAGCACCCCAAGCAGAGACCTTTGTATTAACTCATACCAAGCTCCCACCTGCTACATAATGCTCTTAATTCCCATCCCCAAAATGAGCAGAGCTGATTTTCCACCCCCCCCCCCCTTCCAAGCCTCTGCAGGGTTGGGGGCCTCCCTGGGGTGCTGGAGAGCTGCTGTGGGTGAGCAGGGTGCTGGCACTTTGCGAGGGGGGTTTCTTTTCCCTCCCAAGGCCACATAGGGCTTGATCTATCCCTGGGAGAGACTGGAAGGGTCCCCCTGCTGGAGCCACACCCTGGCCATGCCAGCACAGCCTTCATCCCCTGATCCTGCAGAAACAGCAGACACTGCCCCAGCCGTGCCCCCTGCACAGCAGGTACAGTGGGACCTGCAGAGACTCCAGAGGGGGCTCAGACATCGTCGCAGCACCTGTCACCTGGCAGGGAGAGCCCCCATACCAGCACAGCACCCTGGGGTGCAGGAGGCTGAGCAGGGGTCAGGGTCCAGCACCCACGCCAGCTGGACCCTGGCACCTGCAGGGACGCCCTGAAGCACCCTTGGAGCTGGTAGGTAGGGCAGGGCCGTGGCACGGGAACACCTGACCATGGCATGGGGACAGCCAGCCCTGGCAGTGTACAGCTGGAGCTGAGGGGGAAGGAGACCCTGAGCCAGGTGGGCTGGGGCCATCAGAGTGGGGCTGGGAGCGGGCAGGGAGCTGGGACAGAGAGGGTACCAGGCCTTCCTCCACTGCAGCATCGCCACCAGTGGCTCCCACTCCTGCAGAGGGCGATGGGGAGGCCACCCTGGGTGCCCACCCTCCCAGAGGGAGGAGCTGGGCAGGGCCCTGGGCTGTTCTGCACTGTGGGGTCCACAGCCGGCTCCTGTCACCAACGAACAATCTTCTGGGGCACAGTCAGACCTTGACAGCAGTGAGAGAAGTATGGGCAGAGGAGGCAGCAAAGCCAACAGAGTCCTGCCCATCCTGAGTAACTCATGGCTATAACCAGCTATCCCCAGAGGGACCAGCCAGCCTTGCCAGAGGGATGGGGGAGCAGCTTCTTCACAATACAGGGACGTTCTTGCAGGTGCTCAACACGAGCTGCCCCAAAGAAGTGGAGCCAGAAGCCCAGGGAGAAGAAAGGGACGCAGGCTTCCCTTGGGACATGTCCCACCACCCCAAGTCCCACTCTGGTGGCTACAGGCTCAGTGAGGGACCAAGCAGAACTTCCCAGTGCTGAGGGAAAGCCACTGGTAGTGGGCAAGGCAGGTGCTGGGGAAAGCAGGGCTGGCAGCCACCCACCCAGTGCAAGGGATGGGGACAGCATGGCAGCTGCGAGCGGCAGCGCAGATGCAGAGGACAGAGGAGCTGCAGCCGTAGGGCTTGGCAGTGCCGAGGGCCCTGGTGCACCAGTGCTGCGGCAGCCACCCCAGGCTGAGGCTGGACACCAGCTCAGGATCATCAGGGGGTGTAAAGATAGCTTCCAGCCCTGCCCATCCTGTCCGGTGGCTAAAAACCCCCACCTGGGGTTCTGGGGCTGAAATTCCCCACTGAGCCCTGTGTCTCCCTCCTCTCCTGGGACAGGAGGGGTGTCTCCTGGGGGGAAGGGGGACCCACTTCACTACAGCATCCTCGGTGATGCCCCATGCTCCCTCCCAGGCCACAAGCACTGCCTGCCCTGTCCTGTGCTCCCAGAACCCTGCTCAGAGCACAAACCACCCACTGAACACACTGCACGGCCAGGGCTGGGGCTCCGCTTCCCGCCCGCTGTGCGGCAAGGCTCAGCACCCTCTCTGAGGACACCAACAGCACCAAAACATCAGCAAACCACTCCATACCGGGTCTACCGTGCACCTTTCCCATCCACCACGACGCAGAGCAGCCACCAGGGCAGAGCAGCAGCGCCCCAGCAGCATCCAACATTCCAAGAACATGGAGAGTTTGTAAGAAAATCCATGAAGGCTGCGCCAAAGCCCCACACGAGGTGGTGCTCGGGCAGGCCAAAGCCTTATTTTAATACAGAGCACTGAGGATGTGCACTAAGCTGGTAGAGCAACAGCTGCACTGGTTTCCACTGGGAGCCCAGGCAGCAGCAGTTCAGACACCCAAGTAAGTCCCTGCCGGAGATCTTCTGTCCCCCCCGCAGGCTGTGACCGTCCACCCTAACCTCTTCCCAGGGAAGGTCTCTGATGCCAGGGATGAGGGTTCCTGCCAGACACCTCATTTCCACGCCGAGCGAAGGTCTCTTTTCGGGGAGGGCTCTTCCCCTTCTGCTTTTCGCCCCCTCCTCGCTCCAAGATCTGCCTGGATCAGCACAAGAGGGGGATGCCCCATGCAGGGCTGGCTCTGCGTTCACAGGCGAGGAGGGTTAGAGGCCCGTGAGATCAACGATGGCTTTAATAAAGATGGCATCATCACGCACGTAGGAGTTCTTGGCTTCCATCACAGAGACAGGGCAGAACAGTGGGCAGCCACTGGCAATGTTCATTTCTGTGACCGGGCGCTGGAAGGAGGAGGACGTCACATCAGGTCGGAAAGCATCAATGATGTGCTCCCGGTTGTTCTGATCCAGGAGCATCAGGGTCACCTGTGGGGAAACATGGAAATACACAAAAGCAGCTGAATAAAAAGGACACGGAAACCCTGCCTGGCGACCTGCAGCCTTGAGCCTATGGGACATCCAATGCAACTGGAACCACGTCACATGCCTACAAAGTGAGATACTGCCTTCAGCTCTGGAGTCCTCAGCACAGGAAGGACACGATCTGTTGGAGAGGGTCCAGAGGAGGCCACGGAGATGATCTGAAGGCTGCAGTACCTCTGCTATGAGGTCAGGCTGGGAGAGTTTGGGTTGTTCAGCCTGGAGAAGAGAAGGCTCCAGGAAGAGCTTAGAGCAGCCTCCCAGTGCTGAAAGGGGCTCCAGGAAAGCTGGGGAGGGACTTTTTACAAGGGCGTGGAGTGATGAGTGGGATGAGCTCTAAATTGGAAGGGGGAAGATTTAAATGAGACATTAGGAAGAAATCCTTCCCTGTGAGGCTGGGGAGGCCCTGGCCCAGGTTGTCCAGAGAAGTGGTGGCTGCCCCATCCCTGGAGGTCTTCAAGGCCAGGTTGGATGGGGCTTTGAGCCCCCTGATCCAGTGGGAGGTGTCCTTGCCCGTGGCAAGGGGGTGGAACTGGATGGGCTTTGAGGTCCCTTCCAGCCCAAATCATTCCATGGCTCTAAGATGAGCCTGTAAGCAGGGTCAGCAGCGAACATCATTGCAGTGACATTCTGCAGAAACCTCCCCACATCCTGCCCTGTCACTGGAAACTTCTCTGCAGCCGCACAGGGTGCTCTGACTGACTCGGAAAACCTACGAGGGGGCCAGCGTGGCGTTTGCTCGCAGCACTCACACCCCACGCAGGTCTTTCACCGCGCTGCAGAGCTGCTGACCCCTGCCAAAGCAGGCGGCCCCTCTCACTGCATCAGCCCTGAAGTGCTCCGCACCCCTGCATCCCCTAGGAACTGCAATCACAGATTCTGACACCAAGTGAGCACCAGCTGCACCCCGAGTGCTGAGGCCAGAGCAACTTTCCCTTGCCCTGAACCACGCAGAGGCTCTGCCTGCTCTCCGTGCCCCAGCGCTGCAGCACCCTCGGTGCTTCAGCACAACTGGGGAATGCCCAGGGCAGCAACACAGCACAGCCCTTCCTTCTCCTTCTGCCTGCTAAGTGGGCCAGACCGACGGCTGGGAGCTCACATGGATGTAAAACCAGTGGGGCTCCATCCCACCATACCTTCTGGTTGAAGGGCCATCGCAGGAGCGCATCGTTGGGGCCTTTCATCACCACGAAGAACAGGGACAGATGGGTCCCACGCCCGGTGCCGTCCCCGTTCAGATAAACGCGCAGACACATCTTGTAGCCATACTTGCTCGTGTAGAAAGCTATGAGAGTCAGAAAACAGAGACAGTGAGAGTCAAACCCAGCAAAGCCCAGCACCAACAGATTCCTCTGAACTCTGAGAATTCTCGGTCTTAAAATACCCACACCACGGAGGGGGCCTGGAAAGCCATGAGGTACAAACAGAGTCAGACGACACCTTGCCCCAGCCTGGCACCAGCCTAGGCAGGCACAAGCCCTGGGTCCTGCTGTGGCACAGTGCAGGCGCCCACTGGCCCCTCAGGCTCTCCCCACTCGCCCCGCAGAGCCTGAAGCTGGAGCCTGCCTGGGAGCTGGGCACTTCCCACCACACCACACCCATCCCACTGTGCCACAAGCGATGCTACAGGAGCCACAGTTCATGGCAATAACACTGATGAGCAGGAACAAACCCACCCCCAAACCCCTGGCTCCCCTCAACACCCACCACGCTCTCATGGAACTTCTTATGGGGCCAAGGCTCTGCTCTCTTGTTCACATCCCCCGGGATCTGCACAGCAGGGGCACAGCTGGGTACCAGGTTCTGGGATCTCAGGCTCTCTCCTTTGCCAGGGAATGCCCATGTTGGGATTCCAGGGCCACAGGACACTTGGAAGGGGCTGTCCCCAATCTGCCCTTGCACTGTATCACATGTGTCAGTGCCACCAGCCTGGCAAGGCTCTTCTGCCTCGAGCACGGCAGCAGAGTGGACTCAGTGCACTCCTATGAACAGAGCAGCGCACAGGGATCCTGTGCACTCCCACAGCACAAGGAGCAAGAGGTCAGGGCTTCATCACCACTTCACTGCTGGCACTCCCCAGCTCCTTCCCTCCCATCCTTTCTCCCCACTTTCTCCTGCTGCACCAAAGGCTTTCAGGCTACAGTCTCTGCCAGCCCAAGCAGCACCTTCAGCGCCCCCCTGGAGCTCCTCAGCACTCCTGTACCCCTGAGAATGTCAAACCAGGTGGGGAACGGGAGGAAGGATGTCTGTTGAGAGTGCAGGAGGGCCCAGGACAAGGCACCAGGCAACCAGAGCGCTGTACACCTCGTGCACTGCACTGCCAGCTCCAAGCAATGAGCTGGACATCCTGCTTTCCACCATCCCAAAGTGAAGGTAAAGCCCATCGGAAGCAAAGCAAGTGCCCAGCCAGACAGCAGAGCGTGGCTGCCCAGCAGGAGCTTCACTTCAGGCTGTCCCAGACACCCCCCATGAACCTTTCTAGTGTGGAATTGCCTTTTTGAATGTTGCCCTTTACAAAATCCTGTGGCAATCATTGTGCAAGAGGTAACTCTACTTCCCTCTCTCTGTTTTAACACCCATTTCATTTGGCATTTCCTCACCTTTGAATACAAACCACACCATTACACCCATTTCCCTGTTTCCTTTTTCATCCCCTCCACAGCCCAGATCCTCTCCTCCCAGCTCTCACATTCCCAGACACAACACCAGTCCATTTGCTTCACTTGCTAAGATAAAAAACCCACCTAGACCAGAAACATTTGTTTCTCAGCCTAATTTTCTCAGCTAAAGCAGCACCAGGAACCAGGATCTCTAAGTGAAGCAACACTATCAATCATTGCAGGAGACAAGGCCTTGCACTTTGCACTTGCAGGACAAAAAGGCAAGCCCTGCCTTTTCCAGAGGCAATCCCAGTGTCAGGCAGGGGCAGCCCTCACCTCCTGATCCCTCCAGCCACGTACAAGACTTCCATGAGCAGACTGCAGTGACCAGCACAAAACAGCCTGGTAGCCTGCAAAGGTGTTTTCCTTTTGATGAAGCTGTTAATAACCCTGTACCTGCCTGTGCTGCTCTGCCAGCGCTGCCGGGCACGGGATCAGGACCAGCCAGCGTGGAGGAGGAGGGGGAGGCACCAGCAACTGAGAGCTGCAGCTCTCAGAGGAGCCCTGCGCTCAGCACAGCTGATCAAACATCTGCACACATGAAGCCTCTTCCATTTGGAGAGGTCTCACCCCTTTCCCTCCCTTGGGCTGACTCTGATAGTGTCATCCCTCCTCCAGCCAACTTGGTTCTCCAAGAAAGGAGAACAAATCCCACCCTCTGTGGGGAGCCCAGGAAGCATCAGCCCATGCAGGGGTCTGAAGAGATCAGGAGGCATCAGCGAGCCTGGAGCCTGTGGCCAGAGGGCAAGAATCAGCTCTGCCCAAACCGCACCCTCTGGAGACCTTCAGGTCAAGAGCTCTCAAACACAGTGCAGGAGTTGGGGTTGAGGTCCTCTCTCTATGTCAAGAAAATGGATTTGGAGCAGAATTGCTGGCCTTGGCCTGAGGAAGTGCTGCCCTTCCGAAGGGGACGGAGAGCTGGGGTTTTCCACAGCTGCTGTGGACTTTTAAAAGGAAATGCTAATTGCATGCATGGTTTCCGCAGCAGCTTTAGCTCCCCTCAAGAAGGAGAATCCTTTTTTCTTTCAGTTTTTCAAGCAACAATGGACCCTGAGCAGTCTTCATCCAGAAAACAGATTAAAAAACAGTTTTTCAAACTCAATGGCTTTTCTCTGGGTGCCTGAATGCTCCTTGGCCACAGGAGCAGGGGGAAGGCGCACGCTCCACGTCTGCCCACAGTTCCCACTGTTCTGAAGAAGCTCTCCAGCACGCCTGGATCTGAGCAGTTCCTGCCTCAGTCACAAACGCCTCTCCTCACCCATCACACTGTGAGGTGACCTCCTGACTGAGCAGTGAGGAGATGGTTTCATCTTACAGCTGCCAGTGCTGCCGTAAGCAAACAAGCCAGTCCATAACCTGCTGCTCCCTGCCCCAGAATTTTTCTTTTTTAAGAACAGGAAGAACAGTACCAGGTTGGGGCAGCTCCCAAGGAGAGCCCCTTCCTCTGACAGAGAGCCAAGCATTTCCCTAAGTAGGGTTTGGCCTGTATTTAGACATTGCACCGTCATGCTTGAGGCACTAAAATATATTTCTGGGGCTCTAATATAGATTTTCTCCCTTCCTTAACCATTTTATTACTGGTTTTATAGAATCATGGAATGACCTGAGTTGGAAAGGACCCACAAGGATCATTGAGTCCAGCTCCTGTCCCTGCACAGGACAACCCCAACATCCACACCATGGGGCTGAGGGCATTGGCCAGATGCTTCTGGAATATTGTCAGGCTGTGACTGCTTCCCTGGGGAGCTGTTCCAGAGCTCCTGCACCCTCTGGGGGAAGAAATTTTTCCCAATATCTAACCTAACCCTCCCCTGGCACATCTTCCCGCCATTTCCTCGGGTCCTGTCATTGGTCACCAGAGAGAAAAGCTCAGCCCCTGCTCCTCCTCGTCCCATTTCAGAAAACAGTAAATTGCTATGAGGTCCCCCCTCAGTTTCCTCTCCTCCAGGCTGAACAGACCAAGTGACTTCAGCCTCTCCTCAAATGATTTCTCCTCCAGACCCTTCACCACCTTTGTGTTCTCCTCTGGACACTCTCCAGTGGTTTGATGTCCTTTTTATCCTGTGGTGCCCAGAACTGCCCCCAGTGCTCAAGGTGGGGCCTCACCAGTGCAAGGCAGAGCAGGACAATCCCCTCCCTCTCCCAGATGGCAATGCCATGCTGGATGCCCCCCAGGACACGGTTGCCCTCTTGGCTACCAGGACACACTGTTGGCTCAACTTGCCGTTGACCAGAAGCCCCAGGTCCCTCTCTGCAGGGCTGCTCTCCAGCCCCTCCCTCCCCACTCTGTGTGGACAGCCAGGGTTGCCGTGTCCCAGGTACTAATCCTGACCCTTGCCCTTGTTAAACTCCATGTGGTTGGTGATTGCCCAGCTCTCCAGTTTGTCCAGAACCCCCTGCAGGGCCTCTCTGCCCTCAAGAGTGTCAGCAGCTCCCCCCAGTTTTGGTTCATCTGCAAACTTGGTCAGTAACTTGGTTAGTATTATAGTCTCTATAATAATAAACAGTATTTCAGTTCTAACTGAAGGGTTATGCAGGGCTATTCTGGCGCTAAGAGGGTGGCTTTCTCCATGAGGAGAGATTAAAAACTTCGTCTGCAGTCAAAAAAGCACCTCTTTCAGCACAGCAGTTTCATTTAGCCTAATGCTAAAAAACCTGTTCCAGGCTCCATGGGGAGAGGAGGACAGAACAGCAGTGTTCCTGCATGGGCAGCACCCACCAAGGAGACCACTAGAAATCCTCACCCAGCCAAGACACTAATGGCTTTTGCAGTTTTGTGGGTAATAACCTGGAGAGAAGATCGCGGGAGAGCGGCCGGTTATCGCCTCCTGACGCTTCCTGGCAAAGTCCGTTATCTTCCAGATGAAAACTCCATCATAGGTGGAAGCTTCCATGTTGCGGATCTTCTCCTCCATCTCAGCCATGGCCAAGTCTTTGAGCCCAATGCTCCTCTCCAGCTGCCGAACCTGCTCAGTGGGACACACGGTGCAGCCTGGTTAGAGACACGCACTGCCTGAGAGCCAGGGAAGCCAGCAGACACCAGCATTCCCTCCAGGATGGCTCGTTAGAGAGACGTCCTCCAGAACTGACAGGCTTACAGGAGGGAGACATTTCCTAGAGAATTCATGTCTGCCCCCTCCCTGGAGGTGTTCAAGCCAGGTTGGATGGGGCTCTGACCCAGTGGGAGGTGTCCCTGCCCATGGCAGGGGGTTGGAACTGGATGGGCTTTGAGGTCCCTTCCAGCCCAAACCATTCCATGATCTCTTGGAATCCATGGGTCTTGCTTGCCTTCCAGACCTTTGTGGATCAGGGTGCTGAAAGCCCCATTCAACCTGGCCTTGAACACCTCCAGGGATGGGGCAGCCACCAATTCTCTGGGGAACCTGTGCCAGGGCCTTCCCACCCTCGCAGGAAAACACTTCTTCCCAAGAACTCATCTCAATCTCCCTTCTCTCAGCTCAAAACCGTTCTCCCTTGTCCAGTTCCTGCACTCCCTGATCAAGAGCCCCTCCTCAGCTTTCCTGGAGCCCCTTTCAGTCCTGGGAGGTTGCTCCAACGTCTCCCCAGAGCCTTCTCTTTTCCAGGCTGAACAACTCCAACTCTCTCAGCCTGTCCTTGTAAGGGAGGTGCTTCAGCCCTTGGACCATCTTCATAACCCAAGATTCAGTGAAATGCTGGATGCTCTGTCTCTTGCTGGAAAACTTCACCTAGGAACATCATCCTGGTGTCTGCATAACTTGATCCTAACAGAGATCTGAACGCTTTATGCATGTCAGTTTAATTCCAATCTTATCCAGGAATCTTTTGAGCACTGGGCACAGGCACAAAATGATATTTTAGTTCTGCCTTCAGGTTTGTGGGGATTGAGGGCTCATGGTGAAACTTTGCTGGCTGATAACATGGAAAGGAATCTGAGAAACGCCTTGGCTCAGAGCGCTGGGAAGCCCAAGTCAGTGGTTGCCCACCTTGTTACTCAGTGTTTCGATCTTCTCCTGGTCCAGTCGATGCTGCCGGCTGTAGGCTTCAGCTGTTAGAGACACTCTTTCCACCTCCCGATTGAGCACACACACGATGTTCTCAAAGGTCACTGTTTTCCTCTCAAGGGCCTCACATCTTCCCAAGAGCTCCAGGGACCTGGAGAGCTCTGACTCCGAGTACAGAGAGTTTGCTTCCAGCAGCGGGGAGCTGGTTTGTGATGAGGAAAGGGCAGGAAGAGGCTTTAGGTCTTCAGACCCAGCCTTGAGGCTGAGCACAAAACTCAGCAGCATGTAGAGATGCTCTGCCAGACACTTGCTTTCGTGTTCTGGTAGCTTCTCATTTTCCACCTACATGAAAAGAAACACAGCAAGGTCAGTCTACGCTGTCCCCATCCAGAGAACAAAATCCTCCTCTTGAGGCCACAGTGTTGGCTTTAAATTACAGAGGGGTAAAACCAAAGACAGACAGTTAAAAACCAGTTTTGGGTGTTTTTTTTTTTGTTTTACAAATGCTGCCATCGCATACAATGACAGATGCGAAAAGTTTCCCATCTGAACATATTTTTCCTCTCTGTGCTCCTCACTTCCCGAAAGAGTCCTGCCAGATGTGCTTAACAGCACCTAAGGACAAAGCCTCACACAATGCCTCCCCCTGAAAAGGAGGAGGGAAAGCTAAGTCACATGGAAAAATGCAGCCTGACCCAAGCTCTGGCAGTTCTGCACTTAAAGCTGGAAGCAGACAAACCACCAGTGTCTCAAAGCATTGGGATATTTCTCGAGGAGGTGTTTTCCTTCCAACATTCAGTTCATTCTCTGGGTACCCAAACCCTGGGAAGCGGATGATGTTAAGCTTCGTTTGCAAAAGGTTTGAAACACCAAATACCTGAATGCAAACACCTGCATCAGTTCAGGCAATGGGAGCTTGAAGGTTAACTCTAACACTGGAACCAAAAACAAGTCTGAGAGAAACATTAACAGAGGAGTCCTTACCACCTCAGTGCATCCAACAATCCCAAATCTGCAAGGCACTTTGGATCTGCCACAATTCTTCACGTGGTCCCGAAACTAGAAAGGAAACAAGGTAATGTCAGATCTCACGTGTCCCCAGGAGCTCCCTTCCCATCTCACCAACACCTGGGAAACAGAAGGCAACCTCAAGGACGCCCAAGTCACTGCTCATCACCAGCTGCCGAGGTGCATGGTTAAACCCCCATCCTGTCTAGCCTGTCACTGGGATAGAACTACAGCACTGACACCTGGAAGGAGGGCTCATTTCTTCTTCTCTTGACAGCTGGGAGGTCTCACACTCAGCTGTGCATGCAAGAAAGAAAAAAAAAACCAGCACAGGGAGATGTTATGGGTACAGAGCAACCAGCTCCACAGAGGGCAAGGGAAGGGGAGGAACAACCCTGCGAAACAGAGAGCTGTTTAACTCTGCACTCGTGTAACCCTGCTCAGGACATGCCACAGCTCGTTATCGTATGTCCAGCTGAGCACTATTAATCTGAGAACAAAGAGCTGCCCCCTGGTCCTGCCTGAGTATCGACAGCAATTCCTGTGTGAGGCAAGATGCTCGGATGGGCCCAGCAGCTCACTGGGTGCCAGAGGCTGCTACACTGCAGCACCTCTCCTCCAGCTGCTGCCCTGGAGAACTGAGGCCACCCTGGGTGTTTCTGCAGTGCCACAGATCCCCAACCACCACGATTACTTGAGTGGGCTCCCCCACAGCATGTGATTAATGCAAGCACTGGCACTCTCTCATCAGAGATCTCTGTTCTGAACAACCACTACATTCCATATTTAACACCTACATGTGCTACAACAGATGCCGATTGGAACCAGGTTTAAGCCACTTTTTAAAAAAGCTTCTCAATCCATCTGGCTGGATTAATGACTCAGGTTAGAGTGACAGGGGCTGCAGCTCAGCAACAAAAGTTTGGAGTGAGATAAAAGAGGATGTTAATATTTAAACGAAGAGCAGATCGTCATTAGGGATCCTACTGGTTGAGCCTCTGCTGGGTTCCACCTGCAGACTCCAGGACCACAACACAAAGCCCTTCCTTACGCTGCCCATTTGTGAGAGCTCTGCTCCTCTTTGTGACACTCCTGTCTCCCGCTGTGCTACTGAAAACACTTGTCTGCAGCAGGCAGGACGGTTTCAGACAAACGTGGTTTTTGAAGATGTTTCCCCAAACTTTGATTTTCAGACTTTTGAGCTTTGCCCCAGAAACCAGCAGCATGGAATCACAAAATCATAGAATTGTTAAGGTTGGAAAAGACCTCGAAACTCATCCAGTCCAACACCACCACTGTGCCAACTAAACTATGTCCCCAGGTGCCACAGCCACATGTTTTTTGAACTTCTCCCAGGATGAGGACTCCACTATGGAGACCCAAGAGACATGGATACTATTATACAAATAATAAGAATTAAATTAATTTAGCTGGAGATGGGCTCCCTTTTTGTAACGGCAGCAGTGGCTGAGACAGTTGCTTTGGCACAGGGCACAAATCCCCTTTAAGCCCACGAGCGTGCTTTTCCCACGGAGGCTCCAAACACAGGAAAGAGCTGGCCCAGCGGGCGGCACTGATGCAAAGGGCGAGTGCTGATGAGTCACACTCACTCACACCCCACTGGTGTTCTGAGCCTTACGGAAAGGTCACATCTGCCTCAACGGCTGCTGCTTCACTGTGCTCCCCACTCCATTTCCCAACGGTCTCAGTTCTCCTCCCAGCTCCGAGAACACTGCTGTCAGCCCATCACACCCAAACGCCACCGCGGCACTTGGTTCACCAACCCCCGATACCTTCTCCCTCGGGATTGTCTTCCCACAGCCTTCACAAGTCAGTGGAAACTCAGGGCAGACTTCGTAATGGGCCTGCAAAAGAACCAAGAGGAGAGCGGTTGGTGCTGTAACGAAAGCTCCAGTGAGGTTACACAATGTGTACAACTCAACCAGATGGCTGTACTTTATGGCAGAACAGTGCTGCATTCTGCCAATTCGTATGCAAATCTTGGTTGTGCTGATAATTCCACACTCTGACCCATTTGTGTTATCTTGACATGAGCCGGCAACGTGCGCCCACAACCCAGAAACCAACCGTGTCCTGGGCTGCATCAGAAGACGCGTGGCCAGCACAGGACGGGGCAGGGAGGGGATTCTGTCCCTCTACTCCACTCTCATGAGAGCCCACCTGGAGCCCTGGGTCAAGTTCAGGAATCCCCAACGTAAGAAGGATATGGAACTGTTGGAACAGGTCCAGAGGAGGCCATGGAGATGATCCAAGGGCTGGAGCACCTCTGCTATGAGGACAAGCTGAGGGAGTTGGGGTTGTTGAGCCTGGAGAAGAGAAGGCTAAGGAGAGACCTTAGAGCAGCCTCCAGTACTGAAAGGGGCTCCAGGGAAGCTGGGGAGGGACTTCTTCCAAGGGCCTGTATGGATAGGATGAGGAGGAACAGCTTTAAATTGGAAAGAGGGAGACTGAGACTAGACATTAGGAAGAAATTCTTCATGATGAAGGTGGGGAGGCCCTGGACCAAGTTGCCCAGAGAAGTGGTGGCTGCCCCATCCCTGGAGGTGTTCAAGGCCAAGTTGGATGGGGCTTTCAGCATCAGTGGGAGATGTCCCTGCCCATGGCAGGGGGTTGGAACTGGGTGGCCTTTGAGGTCCCTTCCCACCCAAACCATTCCATGAGTCTATGATCTCCAGGCACCCAGGATTTTGGGTGTCTGTGCAGCCTCAGCCTCAATTTAAAATCTGCTATAATATTTTTTTAAAAAATCAAATTACTGCTTTGACAGGCAAGATAACCACCAAGAAGCTCCATTTGTGGGTCTGCTAGGAAAACACATGTTCGGGCAGGCTGAGTGAAGTAATCCACTATGTCAGCAAGATAATTGCTACCATTTTCCCCTGCAATGGTTATTGGCTGAAGTACGAACCCACAGCCTGCTCCTCACTCGCAGGCTGAGCTGGCATCTTCACATTCAAATCAGAAACCCATTTTTCAACCAGAAAATATTTTAGCATTGTTCCATCTAGCAGCCCTGTGCCCAGCACCTGCCCTGGTGCTCCTGTTTGGCAGCCAGAGGCGCTGAACGAACGATTTGGGCAATGCGATCCCTCAGCGGATGCCGGGGCAGTGATACCGGATAATTTGGGAATGGCAGAATGTGCCTCTGCTCTCAGTGCCCTTTCTACACTGCTGAAACCTCCTCTTTACTCATCGACCAGTTGGAACAAGCTGTTGGCAATGCCACAAATATGCAATTCAAAATTCAGACTAAAAGATAAGCGCAGTGAAGCATCCCACCACAGTGGGGACAGGAGCAAACCCAGGAGCGTTTATAAAGCAGCATCTGAAAGCAGATGCTTTCAAAACTTGATCACATTTATTCTTTATTAACACAAGTTACTGTCTGGGGGGAGAAATGTGCACAACCTTAACTACTGTCACCACATCAGAAACTGGAAAGTGAAACCCCTTGGTGGCTCAGCGTTGGTTTCTTCACTACTCTCTCCTTTTTATGCTTTAAACGAGTAACTGGACTCCAGGCCTCGCTGTGCTGTCCCTGGAAAAGCGACCGGCCAGGCTGTGCTCGCCATGCAGTGCCTGCTGCCTCCCACACCCAGAGCACCAAGCACTTTCTTCTCCCCACCTACTGCTCTCCCATTCCAGAAACAGCAGATAGCATCTCCCCACGACCCACGGATTGCTGGCGTGAGAACAGACAGGCTGAAGGAAGGGAACTCCACTGCAGAGACAGCTTTTTAAACAGGCAGCACTCAAAACTCATGTCCTCCTGTGGCGGCGTACCAGGCACGAAACTACCACCTCCTCCTCACCTCCTGCCTCCCAGCATCCACCTGCCCTCCCAGTGCCATGCTGCTCCATGCTGTAATGCACCATGAAGCACACCTGGCTTGCAGCATGAGAAGGGAAACTGTTCCCACACCACAGAGCTGAAAGTGCAACTGGTCTGCATTTAAATCGTTGAGGACATCAGAAACGTTGGCTTTAATCAGCCCAGATCCAAACCTCCAGACAAAGAGTTTTGCATAAACAGTTTCAGGCTGTTCTGGAATCCCCTGTTCCTTCCCCCTCTGTGCAGTGTCTCAACATAGACAAATGCTTTCACCACTGGAGAAATCCACCCTGCCTGGGGGGACCGAAAAACAGGGGCTGGCACTCCAGCCTGTTCTGCCATGCTCCACTCCCCCAGGAATGGGGCAATCCTCCTGGTTACACCCTTCCCAAACCCACATCCATGAGCTGCTGCAGCAGGGAGGAGCACCTCTGACATTCTGGCATTCACTGCCAACATGTGAGGCAGGTTTGGAAAGGCATCGCTGTGAACAGGGAGACACAGGAGCAGAGTCCCTCTCCCAAAGTGATCCTGTCATGGGAATCAGGCCAGATGGGATCCAAGAGGGGACAGCAAGAATTAAAGGCAGCTGGAAGACAGTGGTCCAGCTCAGACCTTCAGTGCTGCTCTCTGGTCACCTCAGCACTGACGACTCATCCCCAGTTGGAAACCAGGCTCCGACTGGCCTGCAGCATTCAACAGGAGTAGGAAATCAAACCAGCCAGTGCAAATGGCCTGCACAGCAACACCTCACCCTGCCCACTCAACCATCACACATCAATTTTTGCTCCCTAAAAATAAGCAGCGAGACAACCCAGCGGCCACCAGTGCCCAGCCTGCTGCCACCAGAGGAGGCGATGCTCCGGGAGAGCACCCGAGAGACTGGGAAAGCAGACACCCCTGCTACTGTAGGAAAGCACAGGGCAGCCCACGAGCACTCGCTGGGTCACCACTGTGGCCACTCGGTCCTCCTCCAGCACCAATCGAGGTGTGGAGCCCCCTCCCCCTGCCCACAGCCCTGCCAGCGAACGGCACTGCCAGTGCACGCACTGCAACTCTCCTACCTGAGCACCAGAAAAGCAGAAAAGCCATTGGCAGTGTTTGCAGCTGAGGTTTCTCTTGGGGAGTTCCCAGGATCGTTCCCTGGCACACACCCAGCAGGAACAGGCCCTTCCCACCACCGAACCCCTCCAAGGATGGAGACTGCACCACTGCCCTGGGCAGCCCCTGCCAGTGCTTTTCTTTATCCCCAAACTGTGGTGGCAGAGCAGGATGTGCAGCTGCTCCCCAGCTGCCCTGCTCACAACCTGCCCTATCCATATGCACATCCATTCTCATGGAGGGCTTGGAACCACACTGGTAATGCCACCAGTGTGACAGAGTGCTGAGAGGCAAGGCAAGGGGCTGGGACGGTGTCCTTTGGGGTGGCTGCTGCAGGATGGCTCTGCCAGAGCCGGCAGGGACGTTATTGTGGAGGGTGCAGAGACAAGGAACAGGCTCAGCACCAGCTGTGCAACCCCAGCTCTTCCACAGTTTCCTTGGGAAGGAAAGGTCCGTGAGTCCCTGTCAAGCATAGCAACAGCACCCACAGCAGAGACAAAGCTGAACAGCTTGGCAGCAGGAAGGAAACCCACAGGACAGCAGGAAGGAAAGCTGGCACAAGGCACATCAGAGCACTGGCAGCCTCCAGCCCTGGTAGTGCCCTAGTGTGTCCAGCACATGGCTCTGTTGGCATCTTGGGCCCACAGAATTGTAGAAAAAAACATGGAAAATGGGTGTCCCGTAAAGAAGAGACTGTTGAGGTGGAGGGAACCCAAATCCCTCGTGCCAAGAAGCTGGAGTTGCTTCATGCATTTCTGCCAAGCAGCAGGTTTTCCATCATCTCCTAGAACACCCTCTTGCCTTTCCCTGGTGGCTTTGAACTACACAGGCATGATGCAGTGGGACACTCCTGGAAGCTTCTTCCAAACGCCTCCATCATCCCAGAGGAAGAATTTTTCTAGAGAGACTCAAGTCCAAAATGGACCACCAGAATATTTCAGATAAAAGCCTGAGTCTGAACCTGACGTGGCCCCATGGGTGGCTGAAGCCCGGGCAGCCGCTCTCTGCCGTGCCAACAGCTGCACTGCAAACAAAAAGGGATTTCCACTTCCAGGGAAATCAAAAATTACAGCATTGAACTGCACTGAGTCTCCATAAACAGCTGGCTGACATGTAAGGGAGGATCAAAGCAACTGGGAACGTCTGATTAGAGATAACTCTGCAGTCTTCTAGGCTACAATTAGCAGTGAAGAGCCCTGGCCATGGGAAGAACGCCCAAGATGTGCTGTTGCTGTCTGATGAGGTCACTGCTGGAGAACAGCCATCATCAGGGAGTGAACACCAACCATACCAGCACGTTCATAACACTGAGCCAAATTGACCTCCAACTGTTATTTCTGACAGCCAGCCATGGTCGTTGGCTGCAGGAGACGCTGTGTGGTTGAGGCCTGTGCTCCAAGCATGCTGAAAGCACTGCCTGTGCCAACCAGGTCTAAGGACAACACCCTCTCCCTCCAGCAGTGCTTTTACCAGCACGCAGAGCTTCGTCTGCATCGCTTGGATCCACAGGGACAGCCCCAGGCTGACACTTCCCAGCTGCCTGCCCGACCTTGGCATCGGCAAGGGCCAAGCCCTGCGCGCTGCAGCTGGTGGGCAGGCAGGGTCGAGTGCTTCGCCTGCAGGCAGTGAGGAGGGGTGGGCTGTGAGCAGAAGGGCTGGCACAGCACGAGGCTGAGAACACCACTGGCACCCAGAGAAGTGGAGATGAGACAGAAGTCACAGCTAGGATAGGTCACATTCACCTGTTGGAGACGTCGAGGCAGTGGTGGTTTTGAACCTGATCTCTGTAGGCTGTCAGAGTTGGAAGTGCCTCTTTACCTGGTACCCAAGGTATGTCATCATGGTTTCAGGTCCCGCTGGATGCCTGGAGCCCATGGAACATTTCCCTGGGCAATCCTTCTCAAGTTGCCCAGAGAAGTGGTGGCTGCCCCATCCCTGGAGCTGTTCAAGGCCATGCTGGATGGGGTTTGGAGCCCCCTGATCCAGTGGGAGGTGTCTCTGCCCATGGCAGGGAGGCAGAACTGAATGGGTTTTAAGGTCCTTTCCAATTCAAGCCATTCCATGACTCTGTCCTGCCCCCCAACCCTCAAGGCTGTGTTCCCAGTGAGGGCTTTCACCGTGGCTTCACAGGGACACACAGAACTCGCCTCAGCTTCAAAACTCACAGCTTACAGCTTTTCATCTTCTAAGGGGCCACCACAAAAAGGCTGAGCTGTTTTTAGAGGCTCAGAGCATTGGGGCTTTCCCCCCTCCCACGCTCACTCTCCAGCACTCCCCACGGCTCAGCTCCCACCACAGGCTTGGAGGGGAAATTGCCTCGTGTCTGGGCAGCCAGCTATGAATTCTGCTTCAGGGACTGCAAGGGAGGCCAGGCTTTATCTTGGGACTTCAGCTTTAGCTCTGGAAAGTAAAGGTGTCTCAGATCCCTTTCTCCAAAGCAGTGGAGGTTTTTGGTCACCCAGGTGCGCAAGCCATGGATGCTCCCACAGGAAAGTGATCTGATCCTGGGGGAAACTGCTGGTCAGGCCGGAGCTGGCTGCAAACCACACTCAACTGTAAATTTGGAGCCACAGCCTTCAGCAGAGGACAATATATGTGCTTGCCATGGCATTTACCCCGTGCAGACAACACCGCTACAAAACACCCAGGAGCACATTCTGGAGGAACCGGAGCCTCGTGAAGCAGCTCCAACGACCCAGCAGCTCTCTTCTAAGCAACGTGCAAATGCCTGAAGCTGAACTTCTCAGTCTAAGTCAAAAATCACTGCCAAAAACTTGTTGAGGCATTCCTGGGATGCTGCTGAAAAGCAGGAATACAAAATGGTGAAGCATCACGGAGCAGAGGATAGGGAGCCCCTGAGCCAGGGGCTCCAGCCACGTTTTCTCTACATGAGGGCTTCCTGGGGCTTCTCCAGCATCTCCCGTAAGATCACTGGGCAAGAAGAGACTGCCCAGTTCCTTTGTCCTCCTGGCCCCAGGAAGCCACAGAGCCCAGAAGGGCATGCGGAAACACTCTCCAACACCACCAGCTTTGGAAGAATAGCACCTCAGTTCCCAGTTCTGCACCTCCCACAGCCTTCCAGGCTTCAATTAAAGAGAACTCTTCAAAACCATGGTGAAAACTGACTCCAAGGAAAATATATCCCCTCCAATACAGATTAGGACAGGTGATTGCCACAGATGACCATCACCCATCCTCTTTAACCCAGATCCCTGTTTTTCTAGAACCCTCCCCTCCCAACCTAGTTTAAATACTACTGTGAGGACTAAGCTTAACACTTAGTTCTCTTCCCAAAACTCCCAAACACAGCCACTGTGCTGGAGTCCTCAGCCCAGGAAGGACATGGATCTGTTGGAGCCAGACCAGAGGAAACCACAGAGATGATCCGAGGCTAAGAGAGATGTGGTTGTTCACCCCATGAGAAGGCTCTGGGGAGACCTTAGAGCAGCCTCCCAGTACTGAAAGAGGCTCCAGGAAAGCTGGGGAGGGGCTCTGGATCAGGAAGCGCAGGGACAGGAAAAGGGGAATGATTTTAAGTTGAAAGAGGGAAGACTGAGATGGGAGCACCTTCCACTGGCCCAGGTTGCCCAGAGCAGTGGTGGCTGCCACATCCCTGGAGGTGTTCAAGGCCAGGCTGGATGGGGCTTTGAGCCCTCTGATCCAGTGGGAGGTGTTCCTGCCCATGGCAGAGGGTTTGGAACTGGATGGGCTTTGAGGTCCCTTCCAGCCCACACTGTTCTATGATACCATGATGATTTCCTTATGTCTCAAATAATTCTGCATACCCCACAAGAACGGGGCACAGTTAAACCTCTTCCTGAGTGAACACATGGAAATGCCCAGGCTGACCACATCACCACCCTCTGCAGCCCCTTCTCCCATCCCAGTCCCGCTGCGGGCGGAAAAGAAAAGGCGTTGGCAGCATGAACAGCACAAATGAAAGCGATGGGAGAACTGAAGATACAGTGAGAAAACAGGAGAGAGAGGCAGTCGGGGATGCTGCAAGGCACGAAAAGAAACGCTCCAGTGCTGAGGAGCCACAAACTCCCTCTGCCTGGGCACCAACGGACATGTTGTCTTGGGCTTTCCTCTTGATCTAACGGGCTGCGTTTAGTTCCTGCAACCATTAGACTATCTGCCTAAATCAAAAGGCTCTGCCCACTGCCTGTTGCTCTTGTCTGTACCCTCAGGCAGTCTCAGCAGAGAGGTCTCTGACTGAAGGGAAACGCTGCAGCCCTATCCACTGCCACCAGATATTTACGACACCTGAAAAATGCGTTTATAAACCCAGACATGTGCTAAGTCCTTAAATATCTCATTTGCTTCACACGGCTTTAAGCAGAAGTGCAAGTCATGTCCAAGCAGATAGCACTCTCAGTTTGTGGGTCCCTTTGAGGTTTCATCCACCTGAACAGAAAGCAAAACTGAAAACAGTTTATTAATTTTTTTGAAGTTGCAGAGCTTTCCGCTGCAGAACATTCTTCCCTGTCCATGCCCTGAAAAAATAGTGAACCAGCAGCAACATTATCTCTCGATTGTAAGCAGAGAGCAGCCGAGTCAGCCTCTCTCGGCACCAAGACATGACTTTTAAATTAGCAAACAATGAACTTGCTCTTAGGGACTTTCCATGTCCTGTCGGAAATAGCACAGAGAGGGACTTTCCAGAGTGGGAGCGCTGCGCTGCTGCAGGACGTGCACACATACACACGCTGCCGGCTACACGCACCCAAACTCTGCTCTGCAGCACAAAACCAGCACGCCCGGGGTCTGACGTCCATCCACAGCGCCCGAAGAGACACAGCTCACACCAGTGCCTGACACCTCCCTCCACCAGCCCTCCTCAGCCACACATTCCATCTCCCAGGATCCCAATATCAAATGTCACAGCTCTTTGGCAGGCAGCTGGGAGCAGAGATAACCTCCCAGTACTAAAAGGGGCTCCAGGAAAGCTGGGGAGGGGCTCTTGATCAGGGATTGCAGGGATAGGATGAAGGGGAACAGTTTTGAGCTGAAAGAGTGGAGATTGAAAGAAGATTAGGAAGAAATGTTTTGCTGTGAGGGTGAGGAGGCCCTGGCCCAGGTTGCCCAGAGAAGTGGTGGCTGCTCCATCCCTGAAGGTGTTCAAGGCCAGGTTGGATGGGGCTTTGAGCCCCCTGACCCAGTGGGAGGTGTCCCTGCCCATGGCAGGGGGTTGGAACTGGATGGTCCAACCAGTTGGACTGGAAGGTCCCTTCCAACCCAAACTATTCCATGATTCTATGACACCATCCAGAACCTGTCTCCGCCCACTACTTCCCAGGACAGAATCAGCTCTTTTCAAGAAGGCACAGAATAACTGTACCCGCAACAGGCTGAGTGCTGCTTGAGGCAGGCTCAATCCTGAGCTGAACCAGCCAGTATTGCTCAAAATCCCTGCTCCCCTTCCACCACAGAGACTGCCTCAAGACCACCAAAAGCCCTGGCAGCCAGGATCAGGGCTGCAGACCCACGGCCCAAGCCCTCCAGAGCCACGCGTCTATCAAACACCCTCAGCAAACCACCTGACAGGACCTCTGGATGATTTGGTGGGGAGCGAAAGAGATGCAGCCTTATCAGTTCTCTCAAGCAGCTGGGTGTAAAATCACAGAACTTCACACACATTCGCAGCCTTGCAGGAAGACAAGTCTGTTCCCAGGACAGTTCACTGTGCTTCGGAACTTCTGTGCAAGTCCTGGCTGGACCCCAGTCTGTGTTCAAGCACCTGTAAGACCCCGCAAGGAGCACCTGGCAGCGGTGGGTTTTGCCGAGTTCTGCAAGAGATCTTTAATATTTGTTTTAAACCCAGGAGAAAAAGTTCAGGAGAGCTCACCAGCAAAATCAGCAGCGTCTGAAGCTACAGACAAACATAACGTGGTTTGGTCAGGGTGGCTGTGCTCACTTGCTACAACCACACTACAGTGCAACCAGACTGATGGGCTCTGGGCACTGGCAGAAATTAAAGCGTGGTCAAACAACCTTCAGCTGTGCTGAAGCTGAGGCCTCAGCAAACACCCTGTACCCTGAAATACACTTCCCAGACCCTCCGCTGCACCAGCATGAAGCTTTTCCACTGAGGAGCCATTTGCAGATGAGTGTTTCGCAGGAGGGGAACTGTTCAGCACCCCCATCCCTGCATCCTTCGGACTCAACTGTTCACACAAAGCAGCACAGGGCTCTGGACAGAGGACAAGGAAGCAGAGGCACAGAGAGATGCTCTGTTACCAAGTGCAGAAAGCATTTTGGTTAGATATTAGGAAAAGGTTCTTCACCCAGAGGGTGGTGGAGCACTTGAACAGCTCCCCAGGGAAGCAGTCACAGCCTGACAATATTTCAGAAGCATTTGGCCAATGCCCTCAGACACACAGTGTGAATGTTGGGGTTGTCCTGTGCAGGGACAGGAGTTGGACTTGATGGTCCTTGTGGGTCCCTTCCGAATCAGGTGATTCTGGGACTCTAAGCCAGGCAGAAACCCAGACATGATCCACACTGTTGCTTCTTTCTGACACCCTGTAGCAGCGCTCCAAAGGGAATCCAAATGTTAGCCTAGACAGACCACCACCAAACCCTCTCCTGACATGTCTTGACTGCTACCAAAGCTCCACAAACCATGGGCTACAGCTTGAACCTGAGGTGAACGTTAGAGGGACGCAAAATGTATTCCTCTCACCTCAGCCACCCCACATGGTGGCTCTCCCATACCAAGAGGGATGACAAAACCTCCCTTCAGGAACACCAAAGCTCCACAGGTGGACACATGCTCACTGCTGATGGCTGGTGCACATTAACAATGTGAACTGTTGTCCTCAGCCAGAGCTTATTCCCAGGAGGCACCTTAGCACTGTACACACCATGGACCAACACCCACAGCCACCATTAGGACCTGGATTAAAAAGCTGGTGGTAAAAACATCCTGTCCCGCCAGAGTGACAGGGTTCCAGCCAGTGGCCGAGGCCCCATCACACTGCACTGGCAGCACACAAGGCCAGGTCAGGCCACGTTCCCCAGCTCCTGGCTCTGAAGTGGGGTTTACGTTCCCGTAATGGAGAGAACTTCACAACCATTTCATGGCACAGCACAGTTTCTGGACAGTTCTCTTGTCTTCCAGAGCAGAAAGGAGATGGAGACAGAGCGGTTGGTTCCCCCACGGGAGGGATGAGTGTGGTGCCTTTGGTCACAAGCAAACTCAAAATCGTTTCAGTTCAGGCTGTGCCCCCAGCAGGACACACAAACCCAACTCGGCCAAGAAACCGCTCCATCCTACAGCAAGGTCCGGGGAGCTGACAGCTCCCACCACCACTGCGACCACCAGCGGAGGAGCAAAACCACCCGAGCCTTCCCTGAACAGAGGAAAGAAAAGGACGCAGCCATCGAAAGCCCTGTTTTGACCTTTACCTCGTATTCTTTAATAGTGCCCTTCCACGTGCAGCCGCTGTTAATGCAGATGGCGGGCAGACTCTCCACCTCCCGACGCGCTGCGTTGTCAGGGAAAGCCTGGAATGGGAAAAACAAGTAGACCTCAAACCTTACCGAGGGGCTGCAGCTTCAGTCAGGTCTCTTAATTCTTTATTAAGACCTTCCTAAGGCTCCTCCCAGGCCAGTTGCCCCATCCTGCCCTAAGGGGAGTGCTGATAGCACCCTGACAGTTATTACAGTGTATAATTAGGGCACCGCTGCCTTCACACAACCTGGATTTTAGTGCTGGGGAGGCTGCCACATTCATCACAACTCTCACTGCTGAGGCAAACATTTCCTACAAATTAGGGATTCACAGAACTTGGGTTTTAAACAACAACTGCAAGCAGTATTTACGACAGCAGTGAGCTGCTTTGGGCTTCAAAATGTGTTTTCACTTACTGAGCCTGTTTCCAAAATAGAAATTCCTTCTTCATAGATTCCTTCCTGAATGCAGCTGGCGCACTTCTGGGGTCCAGCACTGGCAGAGAGAACATAACCATCAGGGACAGCAGAAAGTAATCAATTTAGGATTTAACAATAAAACAATGACTAGTAACTTTATAAAATGGAAGCACTTTCTGATTTTTAGAATATCCCATTGAGCCTTTGGGTATTTTTGACGCCCATTTCTGATTAACTGCTCCATTCAGCCTCCTGTAGTGAAAGGCAAGAGGAAGACCGGACACCGTGGAACATTTCTGGAAGCTGGCGTGTGCTGATGTTTCCCACATTTTGGCACAAGAAGCACATGATGACTTTTAGCAGCAAGTTCCTTCAGCAGCTGTGGGGAACACCAAAGGAGATGGGTGATCCAACAGGATTGTCACCAGAACAGCCAAAACAACCCAGGAGATACTGGAGAAGGGAATTTAGATCAACCCCCTGAATAACGAAAGGGAGAGGTTAAACATTCCCTTAAGGAACACCTGATGCTGAACTTCAACAATTAAAGACTCGCTTGCTGAGAAGGCCCTGGAAATTAAGAGTTTTCTCTTCTTGTTTTTCCTTGAAAATGCTTTTTCAAGCATTTTGTCCCCAGACTGAAGGCACTACAGTTACCTTATAATTTTCTTCAGGCAGTAGGAACAGTAGCGATGTCCGCACTGCGCCTGGAACGGCCGCCTCAAGATATTCTTGCAGTCGGAGCAGAGGTATTTGACCTCCAGTTTAGTCCCCAGGATCTCCTTTGCAAATCCAGGCTGGTTTAGATCCAAAGAGCCAGGCGGAGTCGAATTTGCTGCTGCCATGTGAACAAAAAGTTCTGGCTGTATCTCCAGAGCCTGAAAACAAAAAAGATTTTCCCTGTTTAATTATAACCAGATGGGGGTAAAAAAACCTGCACCACTGACAGCACGTGTTGCATGAGAGAGGCAAACACTGTGATGCCAACCTACCTGCCCCCACTGAGTTAAAACACAGACAGAAACTTTACAGTTCATTTTAGAATTAAATCCACAACAGACATTGTGGACCTCACTAAAATCCCTGTTCAAGAGTGCTGAAATTAAGAGAACTGAAGGTTTTTGGCCCCAACAAGGTAACAGAGTTGAGCTGAACCTGATCAGGAATAGAAACAAATTGCCTCAGCCCATCAAACTCTGTGGGCCGAGCGAGGCAGCCAGAGGCTCAGCAGTCAGAGGACCCTGACCCTGACTAGCACCGCTCTGGGGCCATGGAGATGCCAAATGGGTACACGGGCCTATGACAAAGCCCAGATTTCCTGGCAGTGCCTGGCCAGGGCTCTCTGGAGGGCTCAAAAAAAACAAAATAGGAGAGGCAAGAGCAATTCAGAAGAGAGGAAAAGAATCAAATACATTTGTTGTGACCACTTGTGAAGATCTTGTAAGGGCAATGGCTTCAAACTGGAAGGGGGAAGATTTCCATTGTACATTAGGAAGAAATTCTTCACAATCAGGGGTGATGAGGCCCTGGCACAGGTTGCCCAGAGAAATGTGGCTGCCCCATCCCTGAAGGTGTTCAGGGCCAGGTTGGATGGGGTCATGAGCACCCTGCTCTAGTGGAAGGATGAGGGGCTGGAACTGGATGATCTTTAAGGTTCCTTCCAACCCAAACCATTCTATGATTCCATGATTTTATGATCTAAAAATACATCCCCCGCCTTCGCAGGGTGCCCAGAGGCACAGGCAGGATGGCCCCCAGGCAGCAGGAGAGCTGGGACCCCTCACAGCCAGGAATGCCAGAGCCAGCAAACCCACCGAGGGTGGTGGGGATGCAATAAGGGGAGCCCCCCGGGGAGCGCACGGCAGCCCCGACCCCCGACAGGGACCCTGTTGCCCAGCCCAGGCAGGGACAGGGACCCGGCCCCCTCTGCTGCCCCGGCTGGCACCGGGACCCGATCCCCTCCAGCCGGGACAGGGGTCAGCGCACCCGACCGCCGGCTGAGACAGAGACCTGTTTGGACCGGGCTGCCCGTTCCCCCCCCCCCGGGGTTCCACAGCCTCCGCCGCGAGCCCCTCCGAGATGCCCGGGGGTCGTGGGGCAGGGTCGGCTCCCGCCCCCGCCAGCCGCGTCCGCGGCCCCCGTTGGCCCCACCGTGCCCGCCGGGCTCGGGGCGGGGCGAGCCCCGGGTCGGCACCGCCCGCTCGCACCCCCCGACCCCGGTACCGGGGCCGCTCGCTCACCGCCCGCCTCCGCTCGCGCCCGCACCGGAAGCGGTCCCGGCC
>JAUMJJ010000465.1:0-252356 GCA_033556795.1 Tapera naevia | reverse complement strand
GGGTTCATTTCCCCAAAATTGGGTTTTTTTCCCCCAAAACTGGGTTCATTTTCCCCAAAATCGGTTTTTTCCCTCCCATACTGGGTTTATTTCCCTACAAATTGGGTTTTACCCACCAGACTGGGTTCATTTTCCCCAAAATCCTGGGTTTTTACCCAATTACTGGCTTTATTTCCACAAAATATTCCCCCCCCCCCCCCAAACTGGGTTCATTTTCCCCATAATCAGCTTCTCTCCTCCCAAACTGGGTTCATTTTCCCCAAAATAATTTTTTCCCAAAAAAACTGGGTTCATTTTCCCCAAAATATGTTTTTTCCACCAAAACTGGGTTTATTTCCCTACATATCGGGTTTTCCCCACCAAATTGTGTTCATTTTCCCCAACATATGGATTTTTGAACCAGTTACTGGCTTTATTTCCCCAAAATCTTTTTTTTCCTTCAAAACTGGGTTCATTTTCACCAAAAATTTTTTTTTTTCCTCCAAACTGGTTTCATTTTCCCCATAATCAGATTTTTTCCTCCAAACTGGGTTCATTTTCACAAAAATCCTTTTTTTTTTCCGCCAAAAACTGGGTGCATTTTCACACAAATCTAGTTTTCCCCTCCAAACTGGGTTCATTTTTCACAAAATCTGGTATTTCATTTACACTCTGGGTTCATTTTCCCCAAAATCAGGTTTTTTTCCCCCATTACTGGGTTCATTTTCCCAAAATCCTTTTTTCCCCCCTAAAACTGAGTGAAATTTCACACAAATCAGGTTTTCACCACCCAACAGTGTTCGTTTTCCCCCAAATCTTTAATGTCCACTCCTCACTGTGTTCATTTTCCCCCAAATCCGGGGTTTTCCCCCAAAACTGGGTTCATTTTCCCCAAAATCAGTTTTTTTTCCCCCCATTACTGGTTCATTTTCCCCAAAATAATTTTTTTCCCCAAAACTGGGTTCATTTTCCCCAAAATTCGGGTTTTTTACCCAATTACTGGGTTCATTTTCCCAAAAATAATTCTTTTTCCCCAAAATTGGGGTCATTTTCCTTAAAAAACGGGTTTTTACCCAAAACGGGGTTCATTTTCGGCATAAATAGCTTTTATCCTCCGAAACTATATTCATTTTCCACAAAGTCCTTATTTCCCCCCAAAACTGGATGCTTTTTCTCCAAAATCAGGTGTTCCCCCTCCAAACAGTGTTCATTTTCTCCAAAATCTTCTAATTCCACTCAACACTGGGTTCATTTTCCGCATAATCAGAATTTTTCCTCCGAAACTAGGTTCATTTTCCGCAAAATCCCTATTAACCCCCAAAACTGGGTACATTTTCACACAAATCAGGTTGTCCCGTCCAAACTGATTTCATTTTCCTCAAAATCTTCTATTTCCACTCAACACTGGGTTCATTTTCCACAAAATCATCGGGTTTTCTCACAAAGTGGGTTAATTTTTCCAAAAATCATTTTTTTACCCCAAAACTGGGTTCATTTTCCCAAAATATGTTTTTCCACCAAAACTGGGTTTATTTCCCTACATATTAGCTTTTCCCCACCAAACTGTGTTCATTTTCCCCAAAATCCGGGTTTTTGACCCGATCACTGGGTTCATTTTCCCCAAAATCATTTTTTTCCCCAAAACTGGGTTCATTTTCCTTGAAAACAGGTTTTCTCCGCAAAACTGGGTTCATTTTCCACATAATCAGCTTTTTTCCTCCGAAAATATGTTCATTTTACATAAAATCCTTATTTTCCCCCCAAAACTCAGTTCATTTTCACACAAATCAGGTTTTCCCCTCCTATCTGATTTCATTTTCCCCAAAATCTTCTATTTCCATTCCACACTGGGTTCATTTTCCCCAAAAAAATCATTTTTTTCCCTAAAAACTGGGTTCATTTTCCCCATAATTGGGTTTCTTCCTCCCACACTGGTTCATTTTCCCCAAAATCCGGGCTTTTTACCCAATTGCTGGCTTTATTTCCACAAAATATTTTTTTTCCCCTCAAAACTGGGTCATTTTCCCCATAATCAGCTTCTATCCTCCCCAAACTGGGTTCATTTTCCCCAAAATCATATTTTTCCTCAAAAACACTGGGTGCATTTTCACACAAATCAAATTTTCCCCTCCAAACAGTGTTCATTTTCCCCAAAATCAGGTTTTTTTCCCCATTACTGGGTTCATTTCCCCAAAATTGGGTTTTTTTCCCCCAAAACTGGGTTCATTTTCCCCCAAAATCGGTTTTTTTCCCTCCAAACTGGGTTTATTTCCCTACAATTGGGTTTTACCCACCAGACTGGGGTTCATTTTCCCCAAAAATCCTGGGTTTTTACCCAATTACTGGCTTTATTTCCACAAAATATTCCCCCCCCCCCCCCCAAACTGGGTTCATTTTCCCCAAAATAATTTTTTCCCAAAAAAACTGGGTTCATTTTCCCCAAAATATGTTTTTTCCACCAAAACTGGGTTTATTTCCCTACATATCGGGTGTTCCCCGCCAAATTGTGTTCATTTTCCCCAACATATGGATTTTTGAACCAGTTACTGGCTTTATTCCCCAAAATCTTTTTTTTTCCTTCAAAACTGAGTTCATTTTCACCAAAAATTTTTTTTTTCCTCCAAACTGGTTTCATTTTCCCCCATAATCAGATTTTTTCCTCCCAAACTGGGTTCATTTTCACCAAAATCCTTTTTTTTTTCCGCCAAAACTGGGTGCATTTTCACACAAATCTAGTTTTTCCTCCTCCAAAACTGGGTTCATTTTTCACAAAATTATTTTTTCCCCTAAGAACTGGTTCATTTTCCCCATAATTCGGGTTTTTTTCCTCCCTCACTGGGTTCATTTTCCCCAAAATCAGGATTTTTTCCCCATTACTGGGTTCATTTTCCCCCAAAATCATTTTTTTCCCCCCCAAAACTGGGTCCATTTTCCCCAAAATATGTTTTTTTCCACCAAAAATGGGTTCACTTCCCTACAAATTTGGTTTTCCCTACCAAACTGGTTCCATTTTCCCACAAATTAGAGTTTTTTACCCAATTACTGCGTTCATTTCCCCCAAAATTATTTTTCCCCCCAAAAGGGGTTCATTTTCCACAATATCAGATTTTTCTCCTCCAAAACTAGGTTCATTTTCCCACAAAATCCTTTCCCCCCCAAAAAACTGAGTGCATTTTCACACGAATCAGGTTTTTCCCCTCCAAACTTATTTCATTTTCCCCCAAATCTTCTATTTCCACTCCACACTGGGTTCGTTTTCCCCAAAATAGGTTTTTTTCCTCCCAAACTCGGTTCATTTCCCTACAAGCTGGTTTTTCCCCTCCAAACTCTGTTCGTTTTCCCCAAAATTCGGGATTTTTACCCAATTACTGGGTCATTTTTGCCCAAAATCCCCTTTTTTTCCCCCCATACCTGGCTGCATCTCCACACAAATCAAGTTTTCCCCTCCAAAGAGTGTTCATTTTCCCCCAAATCAGGTTTTTTCCCCATTACTGGTTCATTTCCCCAAAATCGGGTTTTTTCCCCAAAAACTGAACTGGGTTCATTTTCACCAAAGTCGGATTTTTTCCTCCCAAACTAGGTTGATTTTCCCCAAAGTCGGTTTTTTTCAAGCAAAACTCGGTTCATTTCCCTACAAGTTCGTTCCCCCCCCCCCCCCCCAAACTCTGTTGATTTTCCCAAAAATTCGGGGGTTTTACCCGATTACTGGGTTCATTTTCCACAAAATAATTTTTTTCCCCCAAACTGGGTTCATTTTCCTTAAAATGGATTTTTCCCCCAAAACTGGGTTCATTTTCCGCATAATCAGCATTTTTTCCTCCAAAACTAGGTTCATTTTCCAGAAAATCCCTATTAACCCCTCAAACTGGGTACATTTTCACACAAATCAGGTTGTCCCCTCCAAACTGATTTCATTTTCCTCAAAATCTTCTATTCCACTCCGCACTTGGTTCATTTTCCCCAAAATCAGGATTTTTCCCCATTACTGGGTTCATTTTCCCCAAAATCAGGATTTTTCCCCATTACTGGGTTCATTTTCCCCAAAATATATTTTTTCCACAAAACTGGGTTTATTTTCCCTACAAATTGGGTTTTCCCCACCAGACTGGGTTCATTTTCCCCAAAATCCGGGCTTTTTACCCAATTACTGGCTTTATTTCCACAAAATATTTTTTTCCCCTCAAAACTGGGTTCATTTTCCCCATAATCAGCTTCTATCCTCCCAAACTGGGTTTCATTTTCCCCAAAATCATTTTTTTCCCTCAAAACACTGGGTGCATTTTCACACAAATCAAATTTTCCCCTCCAAACAGTGTTCATTTTCCCCAAAATCAGGTTTTTTCCCCATTACTGGGTTCATTTTCCCCAAAATTGGGTTTTTTTGTCCCCCAAAACTGGGTTCATTTTCCCCAAAATCGTTTTTTTTCCCTCCCAAACTGGGTTTATTTCCCTACAAATTGGGTTTTACCCACCAGACTGGGTTCATTTTCCCCAAAATCCTGGGTTTTTACCCAATTACTGGCTTTATTTCCACAAAATATTTCCCCCCCCCCCAAACTGGTTTCATTTTCCCCATAATCAGCTTCTCTCCTCCCAAACTGGGTTCATTTTCCCCAAAATAATTTTTTCCCAAAAAAACTGGGTTCATTTTCCCCAAAATATGTTTTTTTCCACCAAAACTGGATTTATTTCCCTACATATCGGGTTTTCCCCACCAAATTGTGTTCATTTCCCCAACATATGGATTTTTGAACCAGTTACTGGCTTTATTTCCCCAAAATCTTTTTTTTCCTTCAAAACTGGGTTCATTTTCACCAAAAATTTTTTTTTTCCTCCAAACTGGTTTCATTTTCCCCCATAATCAGATTTTTTCCTCCCAAACTGGGTTCATTTTCACCAAAATCCTTTTTTTTTTCCGCCAAAACTGGGTGCATTTTCACACAAATCTAGTTTTCCCCCTCCAAACTGGGTTCATTTTCCACAAAATCTGGTATTTCATTTACACTCTGGGTTCATTTTCCCAAAATCAGGTTTTTTTTTCCCCCATTACTGGGTTCATTTTCCCAAAATCCTTTTTTCCCCCCTAAAACTGGGTGAAATTTCACACAAATCAGGTTTTCACCACCCAACAGTGTTCGTTTTCCCCCAAATCTTTAATGTCCACTCCTCACTGTGTTCATTTTCCCCCAAATCCGGGGTTTTCCCCCAAAACTGGGTTCATTTTCCCCCAAAATCAGTTTTTTTTCCCCATTACTGGGTTCATTTTCCCCAAAATATTTTTTTCCCCAAAACTGGGTTCATTTTTCCATAATCGGGTTTTTTCCTCCCAAACGGGGTTCATTTTCCCCAAAATTCGGGTTTTTTACCCATTACTGGGTTCATTTTCCCAAAAATAATTCTTTTTTCCCCAAAATTGGGTTTCATTTTCCTTAAAAACGGGTTTTTTACCCAAAACGGGGTTCATTTTCGGCATAAATAGCTTTTATCCTCCGAAACTATATTCATTTTCCACAAAGTCCTTATTTCCCCCCAAAACTGGATGCTTTTTCTCCAAAATCAGGTGTTCCCCTCCAAACAGTGTTCATTTTCTCCAAAATCTTCTATTTCCACTCAACACTGGGTTCATTTTCCGCATAATCAGAATTTTTCCTCCGAAACTAGGTTCATTTTCCGCAAAATCCCTATTAACCCCCAAAACTGGGTACATTTTCACACAAATCAGGTTGTCCCGTCCAAACTGATTTCATTTTCCTCAAAATCTTCTATTTCCACTCAACACTGGGTTCATTTTCCACAAAATCATGGGGTTTTCTCACAAAGTGGGTTAATTTTTCCAAAAATCATTTTTTTACCCCAAAACTGGGTTCATTTTCCCCAAAATATGTTTTTCCACCAAAACTGGGTTTATTTCCCTACATATTAGGTTTTCCCCAAGAAACTGTGTTCATTTTCCCCAAAATCCGGGTTTTTGACCCGATCACTGGGTTCATTTTCCCCAAAATCATTTTTTTCCCCAAAACTGGGTTCATTTTCCTTGAAAACAGGTTTTTCCGCAAAACTGGGTTCATTTTCCACATAATCAGCTTTTTCCTCCGAAAATAGGTTCATTTTACATAAAATCCTTATTTTCCCCCAAAAACTCAGTTCATTTTCACACAAATCAGGTTTTCCCCTCCTATCTGATTTCATTTTCCCCAAAATCTTCTATTTCCATTCCACACTGGGTTCATTTTCCCAAAAATTATTTTTTCCCTAAGAACTGGGTTCATTTTCCCCATAATCGGGTTTTTTCCTCCCACACTGGGTTCATTTTCCCCAAAATCAGGATTTTTTCCCCATTACTGGGTTCATTTTCCCCAAAATCATTTTTTTCCCCCCAAAACTCGGTCCATTTTCCCCAAAATATGTTTTTTTCCACCAAAAATGGGTTCACTTCCCTACAAATTTGGTTTTCCCTACCAAACTGGTTCCATTTTCCCCCAAATTAGAGTTTTTTACCCAATTACTGCGTTCATTTCCCCCAAAATCATTTTTCCCCCCAAAAGGGGTTCATTTTCCACATAATCAGATTTTTTCCTCCAAAACTAGGTTCATTTTCCACAAAATCCTTTCCCCCCCAAAAAACTGAGCGCATTTTCACACGAATCAGGTTTTCCCCTCCAAACTTATTTCATTTTCCCCCAAATCTTCTATTTCCACTCCACACTGGGTTCGTTTTCCCCAAAATAGGTTTTTTTCCTCCCAAACTCGGTTCATTTCCCTACAAGCTGTTTTTTCCCCTCCAAACTCTGTTCGTTTTCCCCAAAATTCGGGATTTTTACCCAATTACTGGGTCATTTTGCCCAAAATCCCCTTTTTTCCCCCCATACCTGGCTGCATCTCCACACAAATCAAGTTTTCCCCTCCAAAGAGTGTTCATTTTCCCCCAAATCAGGTTTTTTCCCCATTACTGGGTTCATTTCCCCAAAATCGGGTTTTTTCCCCAAAAACTGAACTGGGTTCATTTTCACCAAAGTCGGATTTTTTCCTCCCAAACTAGGTTGATTTTCCCCAAAGTCGGTTTTTTTCAAGCAAAACTCGGTTCATTTCCCTACAAGTTGGTTCCCCCCCCCCCCCCCCCCCCCCCAAACTCTGTTGATTTTCCCAAAAATTCGGGGGTTTTACCCGATTACTGGGTTCATTTTCCCCAAAATAATTTTTTTCCCCCAAACTGGGTTCATTTTCCTTAAAAATGGATTTTTCCCCCAAAACTGGGTTCATTTTCCGCATAATCAGCATTTTTTCCTCCAAAACTAGGTTCATTTTCCAGATAATCCCTATTAACCCCTCAAACTGGGTACATTTTCACACAAATCAGGTTTTCCCCTCCAAACTGATTTCATTTTCCTCAAAATCTTCTATTTCCACTCCGCACTTGGTTCATTTTCCCCAAAATCAGGATTTTTCCCCATTACTGCGTTCATTTTCCCCAAAATATATTTTTTCCACAAAACTGGGTTTATTTCCCTACAAATTGGGTTTTCCCCACCAGACTGGGTTCATTTTCCCCAAAATCCGGGCTTTTTACCCAATTACTGGCTTTATTTCCACAAAATATTTTTTCCCCTCAAAACTGGGTTCATTTTCCCCATAATCAGCTTCTATCCTCCCAAACTGGGTTCATTTTCCCCAAAATCATATTTTCCTCAAAACACTGGGTGCATTTTCACACAAATCAAGTTTTCCCCTCCAAACAGTGTTCATTTTCCCCAAAATCAGGTTTTTTCCCCATTACTGGGTTCATTTCCCCAAAATTGGGTTTTTTTCCCCCAAAACTGGGTTCATTTTCCCCAAAATCGTTTTTTTCCCTCCCAAACTGGGTTTATTTCCCTACAAATTGGGTTTTACCCACCAGACTGAGTTCATTTTCCCCAAAATCCTGGGTTTTTACCCAATTACTGGCTTTATTTCCACAAAATATCCCCCCCCCCCAACTGGGTTCATTTTCCCCATAATCAGCTTCTCTCCTCCCAAACTGGGTTCATTTTCCCCAAAATAATTTTTTCCCAAAAAAACTGGGTTCATTTTCCCCAAAATATGTTTTTTTCCACCAAAACTGGGTTTATTTCCCTACATATCGGGTTTTCCCCACCAAATTGTGTTCATTTTCCCCAACATATGGATTTTTGAACCAGTTACTGGCTTTACTTCCCCAAAATCTTTTTTTTTCCTTCAAAACTGAGGTCATTTTCACCAAAAATTTTTTTTTTTCCTCCAAACTGGTTTCATTTTCCCCATAATCAGATTTTTTCCTCCCAAACTGGGTTCATTTTCACCAAAATCCTTTTTTTTTTCCGCCAAAACTGGGTGCATTTTCACACAAATCTAGTTTTCCCCTCCAAACTGGGTTCATTTTTCACAAAATCTGGTATTTCATTTACACTCTGGGTTCATTTTCCCCAAAATCAGGGTTTTTTTCCCCCATTACTGGGTTCATTTTCCCAAAATCCTTTTTTCCCCCCTAAAACTGGGTGAAATTTCACACAAATCAGGTTTTCACCACCCAACAGTGTTCGTTTTCCCCCAAATCTTTAATGTCCACTCCTCACTGTGTTCATTTTCCCCCAAATCCGGGGTTTTCCCCCAAAACTGGGTTCATTTTCCCCAAAATCAGTTTTTTTTTCCCCCATTACTGGGTTCATTTTCCCCAAAATAATTTTTTTCCCCAAAACTGGGTTCATTTTTCCCATAATCGGGTTTTTTCCTCCCAAACGGGGTTCATTTTCCCCAAAATTCGGGTTTTTTACCCAATTACTGGGTTCATTTTCCCAAAAATAATTCTTTTTCCCCAAAATTGGGTTCATTTTCCTTAAAAACGGGTTTTTTACCCAAAACGGGGTTCATTTTCGGCATAAATAGCTTTTATCCTCCGAAACTATATTCATTTTCCACAAAGTCCTTATTTCCCCCCAAAACTGGATGCTTTTTCTCCAAAATCAGGTGTTCCCCTCCAAACAGTGTTCATTTTCTCCAAAATCTTCTATTTCCACTCAACACTGGGTTCATTTTCCGCATAATCAGAATTTTTCCTCCGAAACTAGGTTCATTTTCCGCAAAATCCCTATTAACCCCCAAAACTGGGTACATTTTCACACAAATCAGGTTGTCCCGTCCAAACTGATTTCATTTTCCTCAAAATCTTCTATTTCCACTCAACACTGGGTTCATTTTCCACAAAATCACGGGGTTTTCTCACAAAGTGGGTTCATTTATCCAAAAATCATTTTTTTACCCCAAAACTGCGTTCATTTTCCCCAAAATATGTTTTTCCACCAAAACTGGGTTTATTTCCCTACATATTAGGTTTTCCCCAACAAACTGTGTTCATTTTCCCCAAAATCCGGGTTTTTGACCCGATCACTGGGTTCATTTTCCGCAAAATCATTTTTTTTCCCCAAAACTGGGTTCATTTTCCTTGAAAACAGGTTTTTCCGCAAAACTGGGTTCATTTTCCACATAATCAGCTTTTTTCCTCCGAAAATAGGTTCATTTTACATAAAATCCTTATTTTCCCCCCAAAACTCAGTTCATTTTCACACAAATCAGGTTTTCCCCCTCCTATCTGATTTCATTTTCCCCAAAATCTTCTATTTCCATTCCACACTGGGTTCATTTTCCCAAAAATCATTTTTTCCCTAAAAACTGGGTTTATTTCCCTACAAATTGGGTTTTTTCCTGCCACACTGGGTTCATTTTCCCCAAAATCCGGGCTTTTTACCCAATTACTGGCTTTATTTCCACAAAATATTTTTTCCCCTCAAAACTGGGTTCATTTTCCCCATAATCAGCTTCTATCCTCCCAAACTGGGTTCATTTTCCCCAAAATCATTTTTTTCCTCAAAACACTGGGTGCATTTTCACACAAATCAAGTTTTCCCCTCCAAACAGTGTTCATTTTCCCCAAAATCATGTTTTTTCCCCCATTACTGGGTTCATTTCACCAAAATTGGGTTTTTTTTCCCCCAAAACTGGGTTCATTTTCCCCAAAATAGGTTTTTTCCCTCCCAAACTGGGTTTATTTCCCTACAAATTGGGTTTTACCCACCAGACTGGGTTCATTTTCCCCAAAATCCTGGGTTTTTACCCAATTACTGGCTTTATTTCCACAAAATATTCCCCCCCCCCCAAACTGGGTTCATTTTCCCCATAATCAGCTTCTCTCCTCCCAAACTGGGTTCATTTTCCCCAAAATAATTTTTTCCCAAAAAAACTGGGTTCATTTTCGGCAAAATATGTTTTTTCCACCAAAACTGGGTTTATTTCCCTACATATCGGGTTTTCCCCCACCAAATTGTGTTCATTTTCCCCAACATATGGATTTTTGAACCAGTTACGGGCTTTATTCCCCAAAATCTTTTTTTTTCCTTCAAAACTGAGTTCATTTTCACCAAAAATTTTTTTTTTCCTCCAAACTGGTTTCATTTTCCCCATAATCAGATTTTTTCCTCCCAAACTGGGTTCATTTTCACCAAAATCCTTTTGTTTTCCGCCAAAACTGGGTGCATTTTCACACAAATCTAGTTTTCCCCTCCAAACTGGGTTCATTTTCCACAAAATCTGGTATTTCATTTACACTCTGGGTTCATTTTCCCCAAAATCAGGTTTTTTTTTCCCCCATTACTGGGTTCATTTTCCCAAAATTCCTTTTTTCCCCCCTAAAACTGGGTGAAATTTCACACAAATCAGGTTTTCACCACCCAACAGTGTTCGTTTTCCCCCAAATCTTTAATGTCCACTCCTCACTGTGTTCATTTTCCCCCAAATCCGGGGTTTTCCCCCAAAACTGGGTTCATTTTCCCCAAAATCAGGTTTTTTTCCCCCATTACTGGGTTCATTTTCCCCAAAATAATTTTTTTCCCCAAAACTGGGTTCATTTTTCCCATAATCGGGTTTTTTCCTCCCAAACGGGGTTCATTTTCCCCAAAATTCGGGTTTTTTACCCAATTACTGCGTTCATTTTCCCAAAAATAATTCTTTTTCCCCAAAATTGGGGTCATTTTCCTTAAAAACGGGTTTTTTACCCAAAACGGGGTTCATTTTCGGCATAAATAGCTTTTATCCTCCGAAACTATATTCATTTTCCACAAAGTCCTTATTTCCCCCCAAAACTGGATGCTTTTTCTCCAAAATCAGGTGTTCCCCTCCAAACAGTGTTCATTTTCTCCAAAATCTTCTATTTCCACTCAACACTGGGTTCATTTTCCGCATAATCAGAATTTTTCCTCCGAAACTAGGTTCATTTTCCGCAAAATCCCTATTAACCCCCCAAAACTGGGTACATTTTCACACAAATCAGGTTGTCCCGTCCAAACTGATTTCATTTTCCTCAAAATCTTCTATTTCCACTCAACACTGGGTTCATTTTCCACAAAATCACAAGGTTTTCTCACAAAGTGGGTTAATTTTTCCAAAAATCATTTTTTTACCCCAAAACTGGGTTCATTTTCCCCAAAATATGTTTTTCCACCAAAACTGGGTTTATTTCCCTACATATTAGGTTTTCCCCAACAAACTGTGTTCATTTTCCCCAAAATCCGGGTTTTTGACCCGATCACTGGGTTCTTTTTCCCTAAAATCATTTTTTCCCCAAAACTGGGTTCATTTTCCTTGAAAACAGGTTTTTCTGTAAAACTGGGTTCATTTTCCACATAATCAGCTTTTTCCTCCGAAAATAGGTTCATTTTACATAAAATCCTTATTTTCCCCCCAAAACTCAGTTCATTTTCACACAAATCAGGTTTTCCCCTCCTATCTGATTTCATTTTCCCCAAAATCTTCTATTTCCATTCCACACTGGGTTCATTTTCCCAAAAATCATTTTTTCCCTAAAAACTGGGTTCATTTTCCCCATAATCGGGTTTTTTCCTCCCACACTGGGTTCATTTTCCCCAAAATCGGGATTTTTTCCCCATTACTGGGTTCATTTTCCCCAAAATCATTTTTTTCCCCCCAAAACTCGGTCCATTTTCCCCAAAATATGTTTTTTTCCACCAAAAATGGGTTCACTTCCCTACAAATTTGGTTTTCCCTACCAAACTGGTTACATTATCCCCCAAATTAGAGTTTTTTACCCAATTACTGCGTTCATTTCCCCCAAAATCATTTTTCCCCCCAAAAGGGGTTCATTTTCCACATAATCAGATTTTTTCCTCCAAAACTAGGTTCATTTTCCACAAAATCCTTTCCCCCCCAAAAAACTGAGTGCATTTTCACACGAAACAGGTTTTCCCCTCCAAACTTATTTCATTTTCCCCCAAATCTTCTATTTCCACTCCACACTGGGTTCGTTTTCCCCAAAATAGGTTTTTTTCCTCCCAAACTCGGTTCATTTCCCTACAAGCTGGTTTTTCCCCTCCAAACTGTGTTCGTTTTCCGCAAAATTCGGGATTTTTACCCCATTACTGGGTCATTTTGCCCAAAATCCCCTTTTTTCCCCCCATACCTGGCTGCATCTCCACACAAATCAAGTTTTCCCCTCCAAAGAGTGTTCATTTTCCCCCAAATCAGGTTTTTTCCCCATTACTGGGTTCATTTCCCCAAAATCGGGTTTTTTCCCCAAAAACTGAACTGGGTTCATTTTCACCAAAGTCGGATTTTTTCCTCCCAAACTAGGTTGATTTTCCCCAAAGTCGGTTTTTTTCAAGCAAAACTCGGTTCATTTCCCTACAAGTTGGTTCCCCCCCCCCCCCCCCCCCCAAACTCTGTTGATTTTCCCAAAAATTCGGGGGTTTTACCCGATTACTGGGTTCATTTTCCCCAAAATAATTTTTTTCCCCCAAACTGGGTTCATTTTCCTTAAAAATGGATTTTTCCCCCAAAATTGGGTTCATTTTCCGCATAATCAGCATTTTTTCCTCCAAAACTAGGTTCATTTTCCAGATAATCCCTATTAACCCCTCAAACTGGGTACATTTTCACACAAATCAGGTTGTCCCCTCCAAACTGATTTCATTTTCCTCAAAATCTTCTATTTCCACTCCGCACTTGGTTCATTTTCCCCAAAATCAGGATTTTTCCCCATTACGGGGTTCATTTTCCCCAAAATATATTTTTTCCACAAAACTGGGTTTATTTCCCTACAAATTGGGTTTTCCCCACCAGACTGGGTTCATTTTCCCCAAAATCCGGGCTTTTTACCCAATTACTGGCTTTATTTCCACAAAATATTTTTTCCCCTCAAAACTGGGTTCATTTTCCCCATAATCAGCTTCTATCCTCCCAAACTGGGTTCATTTTCCCCAAAATCATTTTTTTCCTCAAAACACTGGGTGCATTTTCACACAAATCAAATTTTCCCCTCCAAACAGTGTTCATTTTCCCCAAAATCAGGTTTTTTCCCCATTACTGGGTTCATTTCCCCAAAATTGGGTTTTTTTCCCCCCAAAACTGGGTTCATTTTCCCCAAAATCGGTTTTTTCCCTCCCATACTGGGTTTATTTCCCTACAAATTGGGTTTTACCCACCAGACTGGGTTCATTTTCCCCAAAATCCTGGGTTTTTACCCAATTACTGGCTTTATTTCCACAAAATATTCCCCCCCCCCCCCAAACTGGGTTCATTTTCCCCATAATCAGCTTCTCTCCTCCCAAACTGGGTTCATTTTCCCCAAAATAATTTTTTCCCAAAAAAACTGGGTTCATTTTCCCCAAAATATGTTTTTTCCACCAAAACTGGGTTTATTTCCCTACATATCGGGTTTTCCCCACCAAATTGTGTTCATTTTCCCCAACATATGGATTTTTGAACCAGTTACTGGCTTTATTTCCCCAAAATCTTTTTTTTCCTTCAAAACTGGGTTCATTTTCACCAAAAATTTTTTTTTTTCCTCCAAACTGGTTTCATTTTCCCCATAATCAGATTTTTTCCTCCCAAACTGGGTTCATTTTCACAAAAATCCTTTTTTTTTTCCGCCAAAACTGGGTGCATTTTCACACAAATCTAGTTTTCCCCTCCAAACTGGGTTCATTTTTCACAAAATCTGGTATTTCATTTACACTCTGGGTTCATTTTCCCCAAAATCAGGTTTTTTTCCCCCATTACTGGGTTCATTTTCCCAAAATCCTTTTTTCCCCCCTAAAACTGAGTGAAATTTCACACAAATCAGGTTTTCACCACCCAACAGTGTTCGTTTTCCCCCAAATCTTTAATGTCCACTCCTCACTGTGTTCATTTTCCCCCAAATCCGGGGTTTTCCCCCAAAACTGGGTTCATTTTCCCCAAAATCAGGTTTTTTTCCCCCATTACTGGGTTCATTTTCCCCAAAATAATTTTTTTCCCCAAAACTGGGTTCATTTTCCCCAAAATTCGGGTTTTTTACCCAATTACTGGGTTCATTTTCCCAAAAATAATTCTTTTTCCCCAAAATTGGGGTCATTTTCCTTAAAAACGGGTTTTTTACCCAAAACGGGGTTCATTTTCGGCATAAATAGCTTTTATCCTCCGAAACTATATTCATTTTCCACAAAGTCCTTATTTCCCCCCAAAACTGGATGCTTTTTCTCCAAAATCAGGTGTTCCCCTCCAAACAGTGTTCATTTTCTCCAAAATCTTCTATTTCCACTCAACACTGGGTTCATTTTCCGCATAATCAGAATTTTTCCTCCGAAACTAGGTTCATTTTCCGCAAAATCCCTATTAACCCCCAAAACTGGGTACATTTTCACACAAATCAGGTTGTCCCGTCCAAACTGATTTCATTTTCCTCAAAATCTTCTATTTCCACTCAACACTGGGTTCATTTTCCACAAAATCATGGGGTTTTCTCACAAAGTGGGTTAATTTTTCCAAAAATCATTTTTTTACCCCAAAACTGGGTTCATTTTCCCCAAAATATGTTTTTCCACCAAAACTGGGTTTATTTCCCTACATATTAGCTTTTCCCCACCAAACTGTGTTCATTTTCCCCAAAATCCGGGTTTTTGACCCGATCACTGGGTTCATTTTCCCCAAAATCATTTTTTTCCCCAAAACTGGGTTCATTTTCCTTGAAAACAGGTTTTTCCGCAAAACTGGGTTCATTTTCCACATAATCAGCTTTTTTCCTCCGAAAATATGTTCATTTTACATAAAATCCTTATTTTCCCCCCAAAACTCAGTTCATTTTCACACAAATCAGGTTTTCCCCTCCTATCTGATTTCATTTTCCCCAAAATCTTCTATTTCCATTCCACACTGGGTTCATTTTCCCAAAAATCATTTTTTCCCTAAAAACTGGGTTCATTTTCCCCATAATTGGGTTTCTTCCTCCCACACTGGGTTCATTTTCCCCAAAATCCGGGCTTTTTACCCAATTGCTGGCTTTATTTCCACAAAATATTTTTTTCCCCTCAAAACTGGGTTCATTTTCCCCATAATCAGCTTCTATCCTCCCAAACTGGGTTCATTTTCCCCAAAATCATATTTTTCCTCAAAACACTGGGTGCATTTTCACACAAATCAAATTTTCCCCTCCAAACAGTGTTCATTTTCCCCAAAATCAGGTTTTTTCCCCATTACTGGGTTCATTTCCCCAAAATTGGGTTTTTTTCCCCCAAAACTGGGTTCATTTTCCCCAAAATCGGTTTTTTCCCTCCCAAACTGGGTTTATTTCCCTACAAATTGGGTTTTACCCACCAGACTGGGTTCATTTTCCCCAAAATCCTGGGTTTTTACCCAATTACTGGCTTTATTTCCACAAAATATTCCCCCCCCCCCCCAAACTGGGTTCATTTTCCCCAAAATAATTTTTTCCCAAAAAAACTGGGTTCATTTTCCCCAAAATATGTTTTTTCCACCAAAACTGGGTTTATTTCCCTACATATCGGGTGTTCCCCGCCAAATTGTGTTCATTTTCCCCAACATATGGATTTTTGAACCAGTTACTGGCTTTATTCCCCAAAATCTTTTTTTTTCCTTCAAAACTGAGTTCATTTTCACCAAAAATTTTTTTTTTCCTCCAAACTGGTTTCATTTTCCCCATAATCAGATTTTTTCCTCCCAAACTGGGTTCATTTTCACCAAAATCCTTTTTTTTTCCGCCAAAACTGGGTGCATTTTCACACAAATCTAGTTTTCCCCTCCAAACTGGGTTCATTTTTCACAAAATTATTTTTTCCCTAAGAACTGGGTTCATTTTCCCCATAATCGGGTTTTTTCCTCCCTCACTGGGTTCATTTTCCCCAAAATCAGGATTTTTTCCCCATTACTGGGTTCATTTTCCCCAAAATCATTTTTTCCCCCCCAAAACTGGGTCCATTTTCCCCAAAATATGTTTTTTTCCACCAAAAATGGGTTCACTTCCCTACAAATTTGGTTTTCCCTACCAAACTGGTTCCATTTTCCCACAAATTAGAGTTTTTTACCCAATTACTGCGTTCATTTCCCCCAAAATTATTTTTCCCCCCAAAAGGGGTTCATTTTCCACAATATCAGATTTTTTCCTCCAAAACTAGGTTCATTTTCCACAAAATCCTTTCCCCCCCAAAAAACTGAGTGCATTTTCACACGAATCAGGTTTTCCCCTCCAAACTTATTTCATTTTCCCCCAAATCTTCTATTTCCACTCCACACTGGGTTCGTTTTCCCCAAAATAGGTTTTTTTCCTCCCAAACTCGGTTCATTTCCCTACAAGCTGGTTTTTCCCCTCCAAACTCTGTTCGTTTTCCCCAAAATTCGGGATTTTTACCCAATTACTGGGTCATTTTGCCCAAAATCCCCTTTTTTCCCCCCATACCTGGCTGCATCTCCACACAAATCAAGTTTTCCCCTCCAAAGAGTGTTCATTTTCCCCCAAATCAGGTTTTTTCCCCATTACTGGGTTCATTTCCCCAAAATCGGGTTTTTTCCCCAAAAACTGAACTGGGTTCATTTTCACCAAAGTCGGATTTTTTCCTCCCAAACTAGGTTGATTTTCCCCAAAGTCGGTTTTTTTCAAGCAAAACTCGGTTCATTTCCCTACAAGTTGGTTCCCCCCCCCCCCCCCAAACTCTGTTGATTTTCCCAAAAATTCGGGGGTTTTACCCGATTACTGGGTTCATTTTCCACAAAATAATTTTTTTCCCCCAAACTGGGTTCATTTTCCTTAAAAATGGATTTTTCCCCCAAAACTGGGTTCATTTTCCGCATAATCAGCATTTTTTCCTCCAAAACTAGGTTCATTTTCCAGAAAATCCCTATTAACCCCTCAAACTGGGTACATTGTCACACAAATCAGGTTGTCCCCTCCAAACTGATTTCATTTTCCTCAAAATCTTCTATTTCCACTCCGCACTTGGTTCATTTTCCCCAAAATCAGGATTTTTCCCCATTACTGGGTTCATTTTCCCCAAAATCAGGATTTTTCCCCATTACTGGGTTCATTTTCCCCAAAATATATTTTTTCCACAAAACTGGGTTTATTTCCCTACAAATTGGGTTTTCCCCACCAGACTGGGTTCATTTTCCCCAAAATCCGGGCTTTTTACCCAATTACTGGCTTTATTTCCACAAAATATTTTTTCCCCTCAAAACTGGGTTCATTTTCCCCATAATCAGCTTCTATCCTCCCAAACTGGGTTCATTTTCCCCAAAATCATTTTTTTCCTCAAAACACTGGGTGCATTTTCACACAAATCAAATTTTCCCCTCCAAACAGTGTTCATTTTCCCCAAAATTGGGTTTTTTCCCCATTACTGGGTTCATTTCCCCAAAATTGGGTTTTTTTCCCCCAAAACTGGGTTCATTTTCCCCAAAATCGTTTTTTTCCCTCCCAAACTGGGTTTATTTCCCTACAAATTGGGTTTTACCCACCAGACTGGGTTCATTTTCCCCAAAATCCTGGGTTTTTACCCAATTACTGGCTTTATTTCCACAAAATATTTCCCCCCCCCCCAAACTGGTTTCATTTTCCCCATAATCAGCTTCTCTCCTCCCAAACTGGGTTCATTTTCCCCAAAATAATTTTTTCCCAAAAAAACTGGGTTCATTTTCCCCAAAATATGTTTTTTCCACCAAAACTGGATTTATTTCCCTACATATCGGGTTTTCCCCACCAAATTGTGTTCATTTTCCCCAACATATGGATTTTTGAACCAGTTACTGGCTTTATTTCCCCAAAATCTTTTTTTTCCTTCAAAACTGGGTTCATTTTCACCAAAAATTTTTTTTTTCCTCCAAACTGGTTTCATTTTCCCCATAATCAGATTTTTTCCTCCCAAACTGGGTTCATTTTCACCAAAATCCTTTTTTTTTCCGCCAAAACTGGGTGCATTTTCACACAAATCTAGTTTTCCCCTCCAAACTGGGTTCATTTTCCACAAAATCTGGTATTTCATTTACACTCTGGGTTCATTTTCCCCAAAATCAGGTTTTTTTTCCCCCATTACTGGGTTCATTTTCCCAAAATCCTTTTTTCCCCCCTAAAACTGGGTGAAATTTCACACAAATCAGGTTTTCACCACCCAACAGTGTTCGTTTTCCCCCAAATCTTTAATGTCCACTCCTCACTGTGTTCATTTTCCCCCAAATCCGGGGTTTTCCCCCAAAACTGGGTTCATTTTCCCCAAAATCAGGTTTTTTTCCCCCATTACTGGGTTCATTTTCCCCAAAATAATTTTTTTCCCCAAAACTGGGTTCATTTTTCCCATAATCGGGTTTTTTCCTCCCAAACGGGGTTCATTTTCCCCAAAATTCGGGTTTTTTACCCAATTACTGGGTTCATTTTCCCAAAAATAATTCTTTTTCCCCAAAATTGGGTTCATTTTCCTTAAAAACGGGTTTTTTACCCAAAACGGGGTTCATTTTCGGCATAAATAGCTTTTATCCTCCGAAACTATATTCATTTTCCACAAAGTCCTTATTTCCCCCCAAAACTGGATGCTTTTTCTCCAAAATCAGGTGTTCCCCTCCAAACAGTGTTCATTTTCTCCAAAATCTTCTATTTCCACTCAACACTGGGTTCATTTTCCGCATAATCAGAATTTTTCCTCCGAAACTAGGTTCATTTTCCGCAAAATCCCTATTAACCCCCAAAACTGGGTACATTTTCACACAAATCAGGTTGTCCCGTCCAAACTGATTTCATTTTCCTCAAAATCTTCTATTTCCACACAACACTGGGTTCATTTTCCACAAAATCACGGGGTTTTCTCACAAAGTGGGTTCATTTTTCCAAAAATCATTTTTTTACCCCAAAACTGGGTTCATTTTCCCCAAGATATGTTTTTTCCACCAAAACTGGGTTTATTTCCCTACATATTAGGTTTTCCCCAAGAAACTGTGTTCATTTTCCCCAAAATCCGGGTTTTTGACCCGATCACTGGGTTCATTTTCCCCAAAATAATTTTTTTCCCCCAAACTGGGTTCATTTTACTTGAAAACAGGTTTTTCCGCAAAACTGGGTTCATTTTCCACATAATCAGCTTTTTCCTCCGAAAATAGGTTCATTTTACATAAAATCCTTATTTTCCCCCCAAAACTCAGTTCATTTTCACACAAATCAGGTTTTCCCCTCCTATCTGATTTCATTTTCCCCAAAATCTTCTATTTCCATTCCACACTGGGTTCATTTTCCCAAAAATTATTTTTTCCCTAAGAACTGGGTTCATTTTCCCCATAATCGGGTTTTTTCCTCCCACACTGGGTTCATTTTCCCCAAAATCAGGATTTTTTTCCCATTACTGGGTTCATTTTCCCCAAAATCATTTTTTTCCCCCCAAAACTCGGTCCATTTTCCCCAAAATATGTTTTTTTCCACCAAAAATGGGTTCACTTCCCTACAAATTTGGTTTTCCCTACCAAACTGGTTCCATTTTCCCACAAATTAGAGTTTTTTACCCAATTACTGCGTTCATTTCCCCCAAAATCATTTTTCCCCCCAAAAGGGGTTCATTTTCCACATAATCAGATTTTTTCCTCCAAAACTAGGTTCATTTTCCACAAAATCCTTTCCCCCCCAAAAAACTGAGTGCATTTTCACACGAATCAGGTTTTCCCCTCCAAACTTATTTCATTTTCCCCCAAATCTTCTATTTCCACTCCACACTGGGTTCGTTTTCCCCAAAATAGGTTTTTTTCCTCCCAAACTCGGTTCATTTCCCTACAAGCTGTTTTTTCCCCTCCAAACTCTGTTCGTTTTCCCCAAAATTCGGGATTTTTACCCAATTACTGGGTCATTTTGCCCAAAATCCCCTTTTTTCCCCCCATACCTGGCTGCATCTCCACACAAATCAAGTTTTCCCCTCCAAAGAGTGTTCATTTTCCCCCAAATCAGGTTTTTTCCCCATTACTGGGTTCATTTCCCCAAAATCGGGTTTTTTCCCCAAAAACTGAACTGGGTTCATTTTCACCAAAGTCGGATTTTTTCCTCCCAAACTAGGTTGATTTTCCCCAAAGTCGGTTTTTTTCAAGCAAAACTCGGTTCATTTCCCTACAAGTTGGTTCCCCCCCCCCCCCCCCCCCAAACTCTGTTGATTTTCCCAAAAATTCGGGGGTTTTACCCGATTACTGGGTTCATTTTCCCCAAAATAATTTTTTTCCCCCAAACTGGGTTCATTTTCCTTAAAAATGGATTTTTCCCCCAAAACTGGGTTCATTTTCCGCATAATCAGCATTTTTTCCTCCAAAACTAGGTTCATTTTCCAGATAATCCCTATTAACCCCTCAAACTGGGTACATTTTCACACAAATCAGGTTTTCCCCTCCAAACTGATTTCATTTTCCTCAAAATCTTCTATTTCCACTCCGCACTTGGTTCATTTTCCCCAAAATCAGGATTTTTCCCCATTACTGCGTTCATTTTCCCCAAAATATATTTTTTCCACAAAACTGGGTTTATTTCCCTACAAATTGGGTTTTCCCCACCAGACTGGGTTCATTTTCCCCAAAATCCGGGCTTTTTACCCAATTACTGGCTTTATTTCCACAAAATATTTTTTCCCCTCAAAACTGGGTTCATTTTCCCCATAATCAGCTTCTATCCTCCCAAACTGGGTTCATTTTCCCCAAAATCATATTTTCCTCAAAACACTGGGTGCATTTTCACACAAATCAAGTTTTCCCCTCCAAACAGTGTTCATTTTCCCCAAAATCAGGTTTTTTCCCCATTACTGGGTTCATTTCCCCAAAATTGGGTTTTTTTCCCCCAAAACTGGGTTCATTTTCCCCAAAATCGTTTTTTTCCCTCCCAAACTGGGTTTATTTCCCTACAAATTGGGTTTTACCCACCAGACTGAGTTCATTTTCCCCAAAATCCTGGGTTTTTACCCAATTACTGGCTTTATTTCCACAAAATATCCCCCCCCCCCAAACTGGGTTCATTTTCCCCATAATCAGCTTCTCTCCTCCCAAACTGGGTTCATTTTCCCCAAAATAATTTTTTCCCAAAAAAACTGGGTTCATTTTCCCCAAAATATGTTTTTTTCCACCAAAACTGGGTTTATTTCCCTACATATCGGGTTTTCCCCACCAAATTGTGTTCATTTTCCCCAACATATGGATTTTTGAACCAGTTACTGGCTTTACTTCCCCAAAATCTTTTTTTTTCCTTCAAAACTGAGGTCATTTTCACCAAAAATTTTTTTTTTTCCTCCAAACTGGTTTCATTTTCCCCATAATCAGATTTTTTCCTCCCAAACTGGGTTCATTTTCACCAAAATCCTTTTTTTTTTCCGCCAAAACTGGGTGCATTTTCACACAAATCTAGTTTTCCCCTCCAAACTGGGTTCATTTTCCCCAAAATCTGGTATTTCATTTACACTCTGGGTTCATTTTCCCCAAAATCAGGTTTTTTTTCCCCCATTACTGGGTTCATTTTCCCAAAATCCTTTTTTCCCCCCTAAAACTGGGTGAAATTTCACACAAATCAGGTTTTCACCACCCAACAGTGTTCGTTTTCCCCCAAATCTTTAATGTCCACTCCTCACTGTGTTCATTTTCCCCCAAATCCGGGGTTTTCCCCCAAAACTGGGTTCATTTTCCCCAAAATCAGTTTTTTTTCCCCCATTACTGGGTTCATTTTCCCCAAAATAATTTTTTTCCCCAAAACTGGGTTCATTTTTCCCATAATCGGGTTTTTTCCTCCCAAACGGGGTTCATTTTCCCCAAAATTCGGGTTTTTTACCCAATTACTGGGTTCATTTTCCCAAAAATAATTCTTTTTCCCCAAAATTGGGTTCATTTTCCTTAAAAATGGTTTTTTTACCCAAAACGGGGTTCATTTTCAGCATAAATAGCTTTTATCCTCCGAAACTATATTCATTTTCCACAAAGTCCTTATTTCCCCCCAAAACTGGATGCTTTTTCTCCAAAATCAGGTGTTCCCCTCCAAACAGTGTTCATTTTCTCCAAAATCTTCTATTTCCACTCAACACTGGGTTCATTTTCCGCATAATCAGAATTTTTCCTCCGAAACTAGGTTCATTTTCCGCAAAATCCCTATTAACCCCCAAAACTGGGTACATTTTCACACAAATCAGGTTGTCCCGTCCAAACTGATTTCATTTTCCTCAAAATCTTCTATTTCCACTCAACACTGGGTTCATTTTCCACAAAATCACGGGGTTTTCTCACAAAGTGGGTTCATTTTTCCAAAAATCATTTTTTTACCCCAAAACTGGGTTCATTTTCCCCAAAATATGTTTTTTCCACCAAAACTGGGTTTATTTCCCTACATATTAGGTTTTCCCCAACAAACTGTGTTCATTTTCCCCAAAATCCGGGTTTTTGACCCGATCACTGTGTTCATTTTCCCCAAAATCATTTTTTTCCCCAAAACTGGGTTCATTTTCCTTGAAAACAGGTTTTTCCGCAAAACTGGGTTCATTTTCCACATAATCAGCTTTTTTCCTCCGAAAATAGGTTCATTTTACATAAAATCCTTATTTTCCCCCCAAAACTCAGTTCATTTTCACACAAATCAGGTTTTCCCCTCCTATCTGATTTCATTTTCCCCAAAATCTTCTATTTCCATTCCACACTGGGTTCATTTTCCCAAAAATCATTTTTTCCCTAAAAACTGGGTTCATTTTCCCCATAATTGGGTTTTTTCCTCCCACACTGGGTTCATTTTCCCCAAAATCCGGGCTTTTTACCCAATTACTGGCTTTATTTCCACAAAATATTTTTTCCCCTCAAAACTGGGTTCATTTTCCCCATAATCAGCTTCTATCCTCCCAAACTGGGTTCATTTTCCCCAAAATCATTTTTTTCCTCAAAACACTGGGTGCATTTTCACACAAATCAAATTTTCCCCTCCAAACAGTGTTCATTTTCCCCAAAATCAGGTTTTTTCCCCATTACTGGGTTCATTTCCCCAAAATTGGGGTTTTTTTCCCCCAAAACTGGGTTCATTTTCCCCAAAATAGGTTTTTTCCCTCCCAAACTGGGTTTATTTCCCTACAAATTGGGTTTTACCACCAGACTGGGTTCATTTTCCCCAAAATCCTGGGTTTTTACCCAATTACTGGCTTTATTTCCACAAAATATTCCCCCCCCCCCAAACTGGGTTCATTTTCCCCATAATCAGCTTCTCTCCTCCCAAACTGGGTTCATTTTCCCCAAAATAATTTTTTCCCAAAAAAACTGGGTTCATTTTCCCCAAAATATGTTTTTTCCACCAAAACTGGGTTTATTTCCCTACATATCGGGTTTTCCCCACCAAATTGTGTTCATTTTCCCCAACATATGGATTTTTGAACCAGTTACTGGCTTTATTTCCCCAAAATCTTTTTTTTCCTTCAAAACTGGGTTCATTTTCACCAAAAATTTTTTTTTCCTCCAAACTGGTTTCATTTTCCCCATAATCAGATTTTTTCCTCCCAAACTGGGTTCATTTTCACCAAAATCCTTTTGTTTTCCGCCAAAAATGGGTGCATTTTCACACAAATCTAGTTTTCCCCTCCAAACTGGGTTCATTTTTCACAAAATCTGGTATTTCATTTACACTCTGGGTTCATTTTCCCCAAAATCAGGGTTTTTTTCCCCCATTACTGGGTTCATTTTCCCAAAATCCTTTTTTCCCCCCTAAAACTGGGTGAAATTTCACACAAATCAGGTTTTCACCACCCAACAGTGTTCGTTTTCCCCCAAATCTTTAATGTCCACTCCTCACTGTGTTCATTTTCCCCCAAATCCGGGGTTTTCCCCCAAAACTGGGTTCATTTTCCCCAAAATCAGTTTTTTTTCCCCCATTACTGGGTTCATTTTCCCCAAAATAATTTTTTTCCCCAAAACTGGGTTCATTTTTCCCATAATCGGGTTTTTTCCTCCCAAACGGGGTTCATTTTCCCCAAAATTCGGGTTTTTTACCCAATTACTGGGTTCATTTTCCCAAAAATAATTCTTTTTCCCCAAAATTGGGTTCATTTTCCTTAAAAACGGGTTTTTTACCCAAAACGGGGTTCATTTTCGGCATAAATAGCTTTTATCCTCCGAAACTATATTCATTTTCCACAAAGTCCTTATTTCCCCCCAAAACTGGATGCTTTTTCTCCAAAATCAGGTGTTCCCCTCCAAACAGTGTTCATTTTCTCCAAAATCTTCTATTTCCACTCAACACTGGGTTCATTTTCCGCATAATCAGAATTTTTCCTCCGAAACTAGGTTCATTTTCCGCAAAATCCCTATTAACCCCCAAAACTGGGTACATTTTCACACAAATCAGGTTGTCCCGTCCAAACTGATTTCATTTTCCTCAAAATCTTCTATTTCCACTCAACACTGGGTTCATTTTCCACAAAATCACGGGGTTTTCTCACAAAGTGGGTTCATTTATCCAAAAATCATTTTTTTACCCCAAAACTGGGTTCATTTTCCCCAAAATATGTTTTTCCACCAAAACTGGGTTTATTTCCCTACATATTAGGTTTTCCCCAACAAACTGTGTTCATTTTCCCCAAAATCCGGGTTTTTGACACAATCACTGGGTTCATTTTCCGCAAAATCATTTTTTTCCCCAAAACTGGGTTCATTTTCCTTGAAAACAGGTTTTTCCGCAAAACTGGGTTCATTTTCCACATAATCAGCTTTTTTCCTCCGAAAATAGGTTCATTTTACATAAAATCCTTATTTTCCCCCCAAAACTCAGTTCATTTTCACACAAATCAGGTTTTCCCCTCCTATCTGATTTCATTTTCCCCAAAATCTTCTATTTCCATTCCACACTGGGTTCATTTTCCCAAAAATCATTTTTTCCCTAAAAACTGGGTTCATTTTCCCCATAATTGGGTTTTTTCCTGCCACACTGGGTTCATTTTCCCCAAAATCCGGGCTTTTTACCCAATTACTGGCTTTATTTCCACAAAATATTTTTTCCCCTCAAAACTGGGTTCATTTTCCCCATAATCAGCTTCTATCCTCCCAAACTGGGTTCATTTTCCCCAAAATCATTTTTTTCCTCAAAACACTGGGTGCATTTTCACACAAATCAAATTTTCCCCTCCAAACAGTGTTCATTTTCCCCAAAATCAGGTTTTTTCCCCATTACTGGGTTCATTTCCCCAAAATTGGGTTTTTTTCCCCCAAAACTGGGTTCATTTTCCCCAAAATAGGTTTTTTCCCTCCCAAACTGGGTTTATTTCCCTACAAATTGGGTTTTACCCACCAGACTGGGTTCATTTTCCCCAAAATCCTGGGTTTTTACCCAATTACTGGCTTTATTTCCACAAAATATTCCCCCCCCCCCAAACTGGGTTCATTTTCCCCATAATCAGCTTCTCTCCTCCCAAACTGGGTTCATTTTCCCCAAAATAATTTTTTCCCAAAAAAACTGGGTTCATTTTCCCCAAAATATGTTTTTTCCACCAAAACTGGGTTTATTTCCCTACATATCGGGTTTTCCCCACCAAATTGTGTTCATTTTCCCCAACATATGGATTTTTGAACCAGTTACTGGCTTTATTTCCCCAAAATCTTTTTTTTCCTTCAAAACTGGGTTCATTTTCACCAAAAATTTTTTTTTCCTCCAAACTGGTTTCATTTTCCCCATAATCAGATTTTTTCCTCCTAAACTGGGTTCATTTTCACCAAAATCCTTTTGTTTTCCGCCAAAAATGGGTGCATTTTCACACAAATCTAGTTTTCGCCTCCAAACTGGGTTCATTTTTCACAAAATCTGGTATTTCATTTACACTCTGGGTTCATTTTCCCCAAAATCAGGGTTTTTTTCCCCCATTACTGGGTTCATTTTCCCAAAATCCTTTTTTCCCCCCTAAAACTGGGTGAAATTTCACACAAATCAGGTTTTCACCACCCAACAGTGTTCGTTTTCCCCCAAATCTTTAATGTCCACTCCTCACTGTGTTCATTTTCCCCCAAATCCGGGGTTATCCCCCAAAACTGGGTTCATTTTCCCCAAAATCAGTTTTTTTTCCCCCATTACTGGGTTCATTTTCCCAAAATAATTTTTTTCCCCAAAACTGGGTTCATTTTTCCCATAATCGGGTTTTTTCCTCCCAAATGGGGTTCATTTTCCCCAAAATTCGGGTTTTTTACCCAATTACTGGGTTCATTTTCCCCAAAATCATTTTTTTCCCCAAAACTGGGTTCATTTTCCTTGAAAACAGGTTTTTCCGCAAAACTGGGTTCATTTTCCACATAATCAGCTTTTTTCCTCCGAAAATAGGTTCATTTTACATAAAATCCTTATTTTTCCCCCAAAACTCAGTTCATTTTCACACAAATCAGGTTTTCCCCTCCTATCTGATTTCATTTTCCCCAAAATCTTCTATTTCCATTCCACACTGGGTTCATTTTCCCAAAAATCATTTTTTCCCTAAAAACTGGGTTCATTTTCCCCATAATTGGGTTTTTTCCTCCCACACTGGGTTCATTTTCCCCAAAATCCGGTCTTTTTACCCAATTACTGGCTTTATTTCCACAAAATATTTTTTCCCCTCAAAACTGGGTTCATTTTCCCCATAATCAGCTTCTATCCTCCCGAACTGGGTTCATTTTCCCCAAAATCATTTTTTTCCTCAAAAAACTAGCTGCATTTTCACACAAATCAAATTTTCCCCTCCAAACAGTGTTCATTTTCCCCAAAATCAGGGTTTTTTTCCCCCATTACTGGGTTCATTTTCCCAAAATCCTTTTTTCCCCCCTAAAACTGGGTGAAATTTCACACAAATCAGGTTTTCACCACCCAACAGTGTTCGTTTTCCCCCAAATCTTTAATGTCCACTCCTCACTGTGTTCATTTTCCCCCAAATCCGGGGTTTTCCCCCAAAACTGGGTTCATTTTCCCCAAAATCAGTTTTTTTTCCCCCATTACTGGGTTCATTTTCCCCAAAATAATTTTTTTCCCCAAAACTGGGTTCATTTTTCCCATAATCGGGTTTTTTCCTCCCAAACGGGGTTCATTTTCCCCAAAATTCGGGTTTTTTACCCAATTACTGGGTTCATTTTCCCAAAAATAATTCTTTTTCCCCAAAATTGGGTTCATTTTCCTTAAAAACGGGTTTTTTACCCAAAACGGGGTTCATTTTCAGCATAAATAGCTTTTATCCTCCGAAACTATATTCATTTTCCACAAAGTCCTTATTTCCCCCCAAAACTGGATGCTTTTTCTCCAAAATCAGGTGTTCCCCTCCAAACAGTGTTCATTTTCTCCAAAATCTTCTATTTCCACTCAACACTGGGTTCATTTTCCGCATAATCAGAATTTTTCCTCCGAAACTAGGTTCATTTTCCGCAAAATCCCTATTAACCCCCAAAACTGGGTACATTTTCACACAAATCAGGTTGTCCCGTCCAAACTGATTTCATTTTCCTCAAAATCTTCTATTTCCACTCAACACTGGGTTCATTTTCCACAAAATCACGGGGTTTTCTCACAAAGTGGGTTAATTTTTCCAAAAATCATTTTTTTACCCCAAAACTGGGTTCATTTTCCCCAAAATATGTTTTTCCACCAAAACTGGGTTTATTTCCCTACATATTAGGTTTTCCCCAACAAACTGTGTTCATTTTCCCCAAAATCCGGGTTTTTGACCCGATCACTGGGTTCATTTTCCCCAAAATCATTTTTTTTCCCCAAAACTGGGTTCATTTTCCTTGAAAACAGGTTTTTCCGCAAAACTGGGTTCATTTTCCACATAATCAGCTTTTTTCCTCCGAAAATAGGTTCATTTTACATAAAATCCTTATTTTCTCCCCAAAACTCAGTTCATTTTCACACAAATCAGGTTTTCCCCTCCTATCTGATTTCATTTTCCCCAAAATCTTCTATTTCCATTCCACTCTGGGTTCATTTTCCCAAAAATTATTTTTTCCCCAAAAACTGGGTTCATTTTCCCCATAATCGGGTTTTTTCCTCCCACACTGGGAGGAAAATGAACCCACACTGGGTTCATTTTCCCCAAAATCAGGATTTTTTCCCCATTACTGGGTTCATTTTCCCCAAAATCATTTTTTCCCCCCAAAACTCGGTCCATTTTCCCCAAAATATGTTTTTTTCCACCAAAAATGGGTTCACTTCCCTACAAATTTGGTTTTCCCTACCAAACTGGTTCCATTTTCCCACAAATTAGAGTTTTTTACCCAATTACTGCGTTCATTTCCCCCAAAATCATTTTTCCCCCCAAAAGGGATTCATTTTCCGCATAATCAGATTTTTTTTTCCAAAACTAGGTTCATTTTCCACAAAATGCTTTCCCCCCCAAAAAACTGAGTGCATTTTCACACGAATCAGGTTTTCCCCTCCAAACTTATTTCATTTTCCCCCAAATCTTCTATTTCCACTCCACACTGGGTTCGTTTTCCCCAAAATAGGTTTTTTTCCTCCCAAACTCGGTTTATTTCCCTACAAGCTGGTTTTTCCCCTCCAAACTGTGTTCGTTTTCCCCAAAATTCGGGATTTTTACCCAATTACTGGGTCATTTTGCCCAAAATCCCCTTTTTTCCCCCCATACCTGGCTGCATCTCCACACAAATCAAGTTTTCCCCTCCAAAGAGTGTTCATTTTCCCCCAAATATGGTTTTTTTCCCCATTACTGGGTTCATTTCCCCAAAATCGGGGTTTTTCCCCAAAAACTGAACTGGGTTCATTTTCACCAAAGTCGGATTTTTTCCTCCCAAACTAGGTTGATTTTCCCCAAAGTCGGTTTTTTTCGAGCAAAACTCGGTTCATTTCCCTACAAGTTGGTTTCCCCCCCCCGCAAAATTCTGTTGTTTTTCCCAAAAATTCGGGGGTTTTACCCGATTACTGGGTTCATTTTCCCCAAAATAATTTTTTTCCCCCAAACTGGGTTCATTTTCCTTAAAAATGGATTTTTCCTCCAAAACTGGGTTCATGTTCCGCATAATCAGCATTTTTTCCTCCAAAACTAGGTTCATTTTCCAGAAAATCCCTATTAACCCCTCAAACTGGGTACATTTTCACACAAATCAGGTTGTCCCCTCCAAACTGATTTCATTTTCCTCAAAATCTTCTATTTCCACTCCGCACTTGGTTCATTTTCCCCAAAATCAGGATTTTTCCTCATTACTGGGTTCATTTTCCCCAAAATATATTTTTTCCACAAAACTGGGTTTATTTCCCTACAAATTGGGTTTTCCCCACCAGACTGGGTTCATTTTCCCCAAAATCCGGGCTTTTTACCCAATTACTGGCTTTATTTCCACAAAATATTTTTTCCCCCCAAAACTGGGTTCATTTTCCCCATAATCAGCTTCTATCCTCACAAACTGGCTTCATTTTCCCCAAAATCCTTTTTTTTCCGCAAAACGCTGGGTGCATTTTCACACAAATCAAGTTTTCCCCTCCAAACAGTGTTCATTTTCCCCAAAATCGGTTTTTTCCCTCCCAAACTGGGTTTATTTCCCTACAAATTGGGTTTACCCACCAGACTGAGTTCATTTTCCCCAAAATCCTGGGTTTTTACCCAATTACTGGCTTTATTTCCACAAAATATTTCCCCCACCCCCAAACTGGGTTCATTTTCCCTATAATCAGCTTCTCTCCTCCCAAACTGGGTTCATTTTCCCCAAAATAATTTTTTCCCAAAAAAACTGGGTTCATTTTCCCCAAAATATGTTTTTTCCACCAAAACTGGGTTTATTTCCCTACATATCGGGTTTTCCCCACCAAATTGTGTTCATTTTCCCCAACATATGGATTTTTGAACCAGTTACTGGCTTTATTTCCCCAAAATCTTTTTTTTCCTTCAAAACTGGGTTCATTTTCACCAAAAATGTTTTTTTTTTCCTCCAAACTGGTTTCATTTTCCCCATAATCAGATTTTTTCCTCCCAAACTGGGTTCATTTTCACCAAAATCCTTTTTTTTTCCGCCAAAACTGGGTGCATTTTCACACAAATCTAGTTTTCCCCTCCAAACTGGGTTCATTTTCCACAAAATCTGGTATTTCATTTACACTCTGGGTTCATTTTCCCCAAAATCAGGTTTTTTTTCCCCCATTACTGGGTTCATTTTCCCAAAATCCTTTTTTCCCCCCTAAAACTGGGTGAAATTTCACACAAATCAGGTTTTCACCACCCAACAGTGTTCGTTTTCCCCCAAATCTTTAATGTCCACTCCTCACTGTGTTCATTTTCCCCCAAATCCGGGGTTTTCCCCCAAAACTGGGTTCATTTTCCCCAAAATCAGTTTTTTTCCCCCATTACTGGGTTCATTTTCCCCAAAATCAGTTTTTTTCCCCCATTACTGGATTCATTTTTCCCATAATCGGGTTTTTTTCCTCCCAAACGGGGTTCATTTTCCCCAAAATTCGGGTTTTTTACCCAATTACTGGGTTCATTTTCCCAAAAATAATTCTTTTTCCCCAAAATTGGGTTCATTTTCCTTAAAAACGGGTTTTTTACCCAAAACGGGGTTCATTTTCAGCATAAATAGCTTTTATCCTCCGAAACTATATTCATTTTCCACAAAGTCCTTATTTCCCCCCAAAACTGGATGCTTTTTCTCCAAAATCAGGTGTTCCCCTCCAAACAGTGTTCATTTTCTCCAAAATCTTCTATTTCCACTCAACACTGGGTTCATTTTCCGCATAATCAGAATTTTTCCTCCGAAACTAGGTTCATTTTCCGCAAAATCCCTATTAACCCCCAAAACTGGGTACATTTTCACACAAATCAGGTTGTCCCGTCCAAACTGATTTCATTTTCCTCAAAATCTTCTATTTCCACTCAACACTGGGTTCATTTTCCACAAAATCACGGGGTTTTCTCACAAAGTGGGTTAATTTTTCCAAAAATCATTTTTTTACCCCAAAACTGGGTTCATTTTCCCCAAAATATGTTTTTCCACCAAAACTGGGTTTATTTCCCTACATATTAGGTTTTCCCCAACAAACTGTGTTCATTTTCCCCAAAATCCGGGTTTTTGACCCGATCACTGGGTTCATTTTCCCCAAAATCATTTTTTTTCCCCAAAACTGGGTTCATTTTCCTTGAAAACAGGTTTTTCCGCAAAACTGGGTTCATTTTCCACATAATCAGCTTTTTTCCTCCGAAAATAGGTTCATTTTACATAAAATCCTTATTTTCTCCCCAAAACTCAGTTCATTTTCACACAAATCAGGTTTTCCCCTCCTATCTGATTTCATTTTCCCCAAAATCTTCTATTTCCATTCCACTCTGGGTTCATTTTCCCAAAAATTATTTTTTCCCCAAAAACTGGGTTCATTTTCCCCATAATCGGGTTTTTTCCTCCCACACTGGGAGGAAAATGAACCCACACTGGGTTCATTTTCCCCAAAATCAGGATTTTTTCCCCATTACTGGGTTCATTTTCCCCAAAATCATTTTTTCCCCCCAAAACTCGGTCCATTTTCCCCAAAATATGTTTTTTTCCACCAAAAATGGGTTCACTTCCCTACAAATTTGGTTTTCCCTACCAAACTGGTTCCATTTTCCCACAAATTAGAGTTTTTTACCCAATTACTGCGTTCATTTCCCCCAAAATCATTTTTCCCCCCAAAAGGGATTCATTTTCCGCATAATCAGATTTTTTCCTCCAAAACTAGGTTCATTTTCCACAAAATGCTTTCCCCCCCAAAAAACTGAGTGCATTTTCACACGAATCAGGTTTTCCCCTCCAAACTTATTTCATTTTCCCCCAAATCTTCTATTTCCACTCCACACTGGGTTCGTTTTCCCCAAAATAGGTTTTTTTCCTCCCAAACTCGGTTTATTTCCCTACAAGCTGGTTTTTCCCCTCCAAACTGTGTTCGTTTTCCCCAAAATTCGGGATTTTTACCCAATTACTGGGTCATTTTGCCCAAAATCCCCTTTTTTCCCCCCATACCTGGCTGCATCTCCACACAAATCAAGTTTTCCCCTCCAAAGAGTGTTCATTTTCCCCCAAATATGGTTTTTTTCCCCATTACTGGGTTCATTTCCCCAAAATCGGGGTTTTTCCCCAAAAACTGAACTGGGTTCATTTTCACCAAAGTCGGATTTTTTCCTCCCAAACTAGGTTGATTTTCCCCAAAGTCGGTTTTTTTCGAGCAAAACTCGGTTCATTTCCCTACAAGTTGGTTTCCCCCCCCCGCAAAATTCTGTTGTTTTTCCCAAAAATTCGGGGGTTTTACCCGATTACTGGGTTCATTTTCCCCAAAATAATTTTTTTCCCCCAAACTGGGTTCATTTTCCTTAAAAATGGATTTTTCCTCCAAAACTGGGTTCATGTTCCGCATAATCAGCATTTTTTCCTCCAAAACTAGGTTCATTTTCCAGAAAATCCCTATTAACCCCTCAAACTGGGTACATTTTCACACAAATCAGGTTGTCCCCTCCAAACTGATTTCATTTTCCTCAAAATCTTCTATTTCCACTCCGCACTTGGTTCATTTTCCCCAAAATCAGGATTTTTCCTCATTACTGGGTTCATTTTCCCCAAAATATATTTTTTCCACAAAACTGGGTTTATTTCCCTACAAATTGGGTTTTCCCCACCAGACTGGGTTCATTTTCCCCAAAATCCGGGCTTTTTACCCAATTACTGGCTTTATTTCCACAAAATATTTTTTCCCCCCAAAACTGGGTTCATTTTCCCCATAATCAGCTTCTATCCTCACAAACTGGCTTCATTTTCCCCAAAATCCTTTTTTTTCCGCAAAACGCTGGGTGCATTTTCACACAAATCAAGTTTTCCCCTCCAAACAGTGTTCATTTTCCCCAAAATCGGTTTTTTCCCTCCCAAACTGGGTTTATTTCCCTACAAATTGGGTTTACCCACCAGACTGAGTTCATTTTCCCCAAAATCCTGGGTTTTTACCCAATTACTGGCTTTATTTCCACAAAATATTTCCCCCACCCCCAAACTGGGTTCATTTTCCCTATAATCAGCTTCTCTCCTCCCAAACTGGGTTCATTTTCCCCAAAATAATTTTTTCCCAAAAAAACTGGGTTCATTTTCCCCAAAATATGTTTTTTCCACCAAAACTGGGTTTATTTCCCTACATATCGGGTTTTCCCCACCAAATTGTGTTCATTTTCCCCAACATATGGATTTTTGAACCAGTTACTGGCTTTATTTCCCCAAAATCTTTTTTTTCCTTCAAAACTGGGTTCATTTTCACCAAAAATGTTTTTTTTTTCCTCCAAACTGGTTTCATTTTCCCCATAATCAGATTTTTTCCTCCCAAACTGGGTTCATTTTCACCAAAATCCTTTTTTTTTCCGCCAAAACTGGGTGCATTTTCACACAAATCTAGTTTTCCCCTCCAAACTGGGTTCATTTTCCACAAAATCTGGTATTTCATTTACACTCTGGGTTCATTTTCCCCAAAATCAGGTTTTTTTTCCCCCATTACTGGGTTCATTTTCCCAAAATCCTTTTTTCCCCCCTAAAACTGGGTGAAATTTCACACAAATCAGGTTTTCACCACCCAACAGTGTTCGTTTTCCCCCAAATCTTTAATGTCCACTCCTCACTGTGTTCATTTTCCCCCAAATCCGGGGTTTTCCCCCAAAACTGGGTTCATTTTCCCCAAAATCAGTTTTTTTCCCCCATTACTGGGTTCATTTTCCCCAAAATCAGTTTTTTTCCCCCATTACTGGATTCATTTTTCCCATAATCGGGTTTTTTTCCTCCCAAACGGGGTTCATTTTCCCCAAAATTCGGGTTTTTTACCCAATTACTGGGTTCATTTTCCCAAAAATAATTTTTTTTCCCCAAAATTGGGTTCATTTTCCTTAAAAACGGGTTTTTTACCCAAAACGGGGTTCATTTTCGGCATAAATAGCTTTTATCCTCCGAAACTATATTCATTTTCCACAAAGTCCTTATTTCCCCCCAAAACTGGATGCTTTTTCTCCAAAATCAGGTGTTCCCCTCCAAACAGTGTTCATTTTCTCCAAAATCTTCTATTTCCACTCAACACTGGGTTCATTTTCCGCATAATCAGAATTTTTCCTCCGAAACTAGGTTCATTTTCCGCAAAATCCCTATTAACCCCCAAAACTGGGTACATTTTCACACAAATCAGGTTGTCCCGTCCAAACTGATTTCATTTTCCTCAAAATCTTCTATTTCCACTCAACACTGGGTTCATTTTCCACAAAATCAGGGGGTTTTCTCACAAAGTGGGTTAATTTTTCCAAAAATCATTTTTTTACCCCAAAACTGGGTTCATTTTCCCCAAAATATGTTTTTTCCACCAAAACTGGGTTTATTTCCCTACATATTAGGTTTTCCCCAACAAACTGTGTTCATTTTCCCCAAAATCCGGGTTTTTGACCCGATCACTGGGTTCATTTTCCCCAAAATCATTTTTTTCCCCAAAACTGGGTTCATTTTCCTTGAAAACAGGTTTTTCCGCAAAACTGGGTTCATTTTCCACATAATCAGCTTTTTTCCTCCGAAAATAGGTTCATTTTACATAAAATCCTTATTTTCCCCCCAAAACTCAGTTCATTTTCACACAAATCAGGTTTTCCCCTCCTATCTGATTTCATTTTCCCCAAAATCTTCTATTTCCATTCCACACTGGGTTCATTTTCCCAAAAATCATTTTTTCCCTAAAAACTGGGTTCATTTTCCCCATAATTGGGTTTTTTCCTCCCACACTGGGTTCATTTTCCCCAAAATCCGGTCTTTTTACCCAATTACTGGCTTTATTTCCACAAAATATTTTTTCCCCTCAAAACTGGGTTCATTTTCCCCATAATCAGCTTCTATCCTCCCAAACTGGGTTCATTTTCCCCAAAATCATTTTTTTCCTCAAAACACTGGGTGCATTTTCACACAAATCAAATTTTACCCTCCAAACAGTGTTCATTTTCCCCAAAATCGGGTTTTTTCCCCATTACTGGGTTCATTTCCCCAAAATTGGGTTTTTTTCCCCCAAAACTGGGTTCATTTTCCCCAAAATCGTTTTTTTCCATCCCAGACTGGGTTTATTTCCCTACAAATTGGGTTTTACCCACCAGACTGGGTTCATTTTCCCCAAAATCCTGGGTTTTTACCCAATTACTGGCTTTATTTCCACAAAATATTCCCCCCCCCCCCCAAACTGGGTTCATTTTCCCCATAATCAGCTTCTCTCCTCCCAAACTGGGTTCATTTTCCCCAAAATAATTTTTTCCCAAAAAAACTGGGTTCATTTTCCCCAAAATATGTTTTTTCCACCAAAACTGGATTTATTTCCCTACATATCGGGTTTTCCCCACCAAATTGTGTTCATTTTCCCCAACATATGGATTTTTGAACCAGTTACTGGCTTTATTTCCCCAAAATCTTTTTTTTCCTTCAAAACTGGGTTCATTTTCACCAAAAATTTTTTTTTTTCCTCCAAACTGGTTTCATTTTCCCCATAATCAGATTTTTTCCTCCCAAACTGGGTTCATTTTCACCAAAATCCTTTTGTTTTCCGCCAAAACTGGGTGCATTTTCACACAAATCTAGTTTTCCCCTCCAAACTGGGTTCATTTTCCATAAAATCTGGTATTTCATTTACACTCTGGGTTCATTTTCCCCAAAATCAGGTTTTTTTTCCCCCATTACTGGGTTCATTTTCCCAAAATCCTTTTTTCCCCCCTAAAACTGGGTGAAATTTCACACAAATCAGGTTTTCACCACCCAACAGTGTTCGTTTTCCCCCAAATCTTTAATGTCCAATCCTCAATGTGTTCATTTTCCCCCAAATCCGGGGTTTTCCCCCAAAACTGGGTTCATTTTCCCCAAAATCAGTTTTTTTTCCCCCATTACTGGGTTCATTTTCCCAAAAATAATTTTTTTCCCCAAAACTGGGTTCATTTTTCCCATAATCGGGTTTTTTCCTCCCAAACGGGGTTCATTTTCCCCAAAATTCGGGTTTTTTACCCAATTACTGGGTTCATTTTCCCAAAAATAATTCTTTTTCCCCAAAATTGGGTTCATTTTCCTTAAAAACGGGTTTTTTACCCAAAACGGGGTTCATTTTCAGCATAAATAGCTTTTATCCTCCGAAACTATATTCATTTTCCACAAAGTCCTTATTTCCCCCCAAAACTGGATGCTTTTTCTCCAAAATCAGGTGTTCCCCTCCAAACAGTGTTCATTTTCTCCAAAATCTTCTATTTCCACTCAACACTGGGTTCATTTTCCGCATAATCAGAATTTTTCCTCCGAAACTAGGTTCATTTTCCGCAAAATCCCTATTAACCCCCAAAACTGGGTACATTTTCACACAAATCAGGTTGTCCCGTCCAAACTGATTTCATTTTCCTCAAAATCTTCTATTTCCACTCAACACTGGGTTCATTTTCCACAAAATCACGGGGTTTTCTCACAAAGTGGGTTAATTTTTCCAAAAATCATTTTTTTACCCCAAAACTGGGTTCATTTTCCCCAAAATATGTTTTTCCACCAAAACTGGGTTTATTTCCCTACATATTAGGTTTTCCCCAACAAACTGTGTTCATTTTCCCCAAAATCCGGGTTTTTGACCCGATCACTGGGTTCATTTTCCCCAAAATCATTTTTTTCCCCAAAACTGGGTTCATTTTCCTTGAAAACAGGTTTTTCCGCAAAACTGGGTTCATTTTCCACATAATCAGCTTTTTCCTCCGAAAATAGGTTCATTTTACATAAAATCCTTATTTTCTCCCCAAAACTCAGTTCATTTTCACACAAATCAGGTTTTCCCCTCCTATCTGATTTCATTTTCCCCAAAATCTTCTATTTCCATTCCACACTGGGTTCATTTTCCCAAAAATTATTTTTTCCCCAAAAACTGGGTTCATTTTCCCCATAATCGGGATTTTTCCTCCCACACTGGGAGGAAAATGAACCCACACTGGGTTCATTTTCCCCAAAATCAGGATTTTTTCCCCATTACTGGGTTCATTTTCCCCAAAATCATTTTTTCCCCCCAAAACTCGGTCCATTTTCCCCAAAATATGTTTTTTTCCACCAAAAATGGGTTCACTTCCCTACAAATTTGGTTTTCCCTACCAAACTGGTTCCATTTTCCCACAAATTAGAGTTTTTTACCCAATTACTGCGTTCATTTCCCCCAAAATCATTTTTCCCCCCAAAAGGGATTCATTTTCCGCATAATCAGATTTTTTCCTCCAAAACTAGGTTCATTTTCCACAAAATGCTTTCCCCCCCAAAAAACTGAGTGCATTTTCACACGAATCAGGTTTTCCCCTCCAAACTTATTTCATTTTCCCCCAAATCTTCTATTTCCACTCCACACTGGGTTCGTTTTCCCCAAAATAGGTTTTTTTCCTCCCAAACTCGGTTCATTTCCCTACAAGCTGGTTTTTCCCCTCCAAACTCTGTTCGTTTTCCCCAAAATTCGGGATTTTTACCCAATTACTGGGTCATTTTGCCCAAAATCCCCTTTTTTCCCCCCATACCTGGCTGCATCTCCACACAAATCAAGTTTTCCCCTCCAAAGAGTGTTCATTTTCCCCCAAATATGGTTTTTTTCCCCATTACTGGGTTCATTTCCCCAAAATCGGGGTTTTTCCCCAAAAACTGAACTGGGTTCATTTTCACCAAAGTCGGATTTTTTCCTCCCAAACTAGGTTGATTTTCCCCAAAGTCGGTTTTTTTCGAGCAAAACTCGGTTCATTTCCCTACAAGTTGGTTTCCCCCCCCCGCAAAATTCTGTTGTTTTTCCCAAAAATTCGGGGGTTTTACCCGATTACTGGGTTCATTTTCCCCAAAATAATTTTTTTCCCCCAAACTGGGTTCATTTTCCTTAAAAATGGATTTTTCCTCCAAAACTGGGTTCATGTTCCGCATAATCAGCATTTTTTCCTCCAAAACTAGGTTCATTTTCCAGAAAATCCCTATTAACCCCTCAAACTGGGTACATTTTCACACAAATCAGGTTGTCCCCTCCAAACTGATTTCATTTTCCTCAAAATCTTCTATTTCCACTCCGCACTTGGTTCATTTTCCCCAAAATCAGGATTTTTCCCCATTACTGGGTTCATTTTCCCCAAAATATATTTTTTCCACAAAACTGGGTTTATTTCCCTACAAATTGGGTTTTCCCCACCAGACTGGGTTCATTTTCCCCAAAATCCGGGCTTTTTACCCAATTACTGGCTTTATTTCCACAAAATATTTTTTCCCCCCAAAACTGGGTTCATTTTCCCCATAATCAGCTTCTATCCTCACAAACTGGCTTCATTTTCCCCAAAATCCTTTTTTTTCCGCAAAACGCTGGGTGCATTTTCACACAAATCAAGTTTTCCCCTCCAAACAGTGTTCATTTTCCCCATAATCGGTTTTTTCCCTCCCAAACTGGGTTTATTTCCCTACAAATTGGGTTTACCCACCAGACTGAGTTCATTTTCCCCAAAATCCTGGGTTTTTACCCAATTACTGGCTTTATTTCCACAAAATATTTCCCCCACCCCCAAACTGGGTTCATTTTCCCTATAATCAGCTTCTCTCCTCCCAAACTGGGTTCATTTTCCCCAAAATAATTTTTTCCCAAAAAAACTGGGTTCATTTTCCCCAAAATATGTTTTTTCCACCAAAACTGGGTTTATTTCCCTACATATCGGGTTTTCCCCACCAAATTGTGTTCATTTTCCCCAACATATGGATTTTTGAACCAGTTACTGGCTTTATTTCCCCAAAATCTTTTTTTTCCTTCAAAACTGGGTTCATTTTCACCAAAAATGTTTTTTTTTCCTCCAAACTGGTTTCATTTTCCCCATAATCAGATTTTTTCCTCCCAAACTGGGTTCATTTTCACCAAAATCCTTTTTTTTTCCGCCAAAACTGGGTGCATTTTCACACAAATCTAGTTTTCCCCTCCAAACTGGGTTCATTTTCCACAAAATCTGGTATTTCATTTACACTCTGGGTTCATTTTCCCCAAAATCAGGTTTTTTTTCCCCCATTACTGGGTTCATTTTCCCAAAATCCTTTTTTCCCCCCTAAAACTGGGTGAAATTTCACACAAATCAGGTTTTCACCACCCAACAGTGTTCGTTTTCCCCCAAATCTTTAATGTCCACTCCTCACTGTGTTCATTTTCCCCCAAATCCGGGGTTTTCCCCCAAAACTGGGTTCATTTTCCCCAAAATCAGTTTTTTTCCCCCATTACTGGGTTCATTTTCCCCAAAATCAGTTTTTTTCCCCCATTACTGGATTCATTTTTCCCATAATCGGGTTTTTTTCCTCCCAAACGGGGTTCATTTTCCCCAAAATTCGGGTTTTTTACCCAATTACTGGGTTCATTTTCCCAAAAATAATTTTTTTTCCCCAAAATTGGGTTCATTTTCCTTAAAAACGGGTTTTTTACCCAAAACGGGGTTCATTTTCGGCATAAATAGCTTTTATCCTCCGAAACTATATTCATTTTCCACAAAGTCCTTATTTCCCCCCAAAACTGGATGCTTTTTCTCCAAAATCAGGTGTTCCCCTCCAAACAGTGTTCATTTTCTCCAAAATCTTCTATTTCCACTCAACACTGGGTTCATTTTCCGCATAATCAGAATTTTTCCTCCGAAACTAGGTTCATTTTCCGCAAAATCCCTATTAACCCCCAAAACTGGGTACATTTTCACACAAATCAGGTTGTCCCGTCCAAACTGATTTCATTTTCCTCAAAATCTTCTATTTCCACTCAACACTGGGTTCATTTTCCACAAAATCACGGGGTTTTCTCACAAAGTGGGTTAATTTTTCCAAAAATCATTTTTTTACCCCAAAACTGGGTTCATTTTCCCCAAAATATGTTTTTTCCACCAAAACTGGGTTTATTTCCCTACATATTAGGTTTTCCCCACCAAACTGTGTTCATTTTCCCCAAAATCCGGGTTTTTGACCCGATCACTGGGTTCATTTTCCCCAAAATCATTTTTTTCCCCAAAACTGGGTTCATTTTCCTTGAAAACAGGTTTTTCCGCAAAGCTGGGTTCATTTTCCACATAATCAGCTTTTTTCCTCCGAAAATAGGTTCATTTTACATAAAATCCTTATTTTCCCCCCAAAACTCAGTTCATTTTCACACAAATCAGGTTTTCCCCTCCTATCTGATTTCATTTTCCCCAAAATCTTCTATTTCCATTCCACACTGGGTTCATTTTCCCAAAAATCATTTTTTCCCTAAAAACTGGGTTCATTTTCCCCATAATTGGGTTTTTTCCTCCCACACTGGGTTCATTTTCCCCAAAATCCGGTCTTTTTACCCAATTACTGGCTTTATTTCCACAAAATATTTTTTCCCCTCAAAACTGGGTTCATTTTCCCCATAATCAGCTTCTATCCTCCCAAACTGGGTTCATTTTCCCCAAAATCATTTTTTTCCTCAAAACACTGGGTGCATTTTCACACAAATCAAATTTTCCCTTCCAAACAGTGTTCATTTTCCCCAAAATCAGGTTTTTTCCCCATTACTGGGTTCATTTCCCCAAAATTGGGTTTTTTTCCCCCAAAACTGGGTTCATTTTCCCCAAAATCGTTTTTTTCCCTCCCAGACTGGGTTTATTTCCCTACAAATTGGGTTTTACCCACCAGACTGGGTTCATTTTCCCCAAAATCCTGGGTTTTTACCCAATTACTGGCTTTATTTCCACAAAATATTGCCCCCCCCCCCCAAACTGGGTTCATTTTCCCCATAATCAGCTTCTCTCCTCCTAAACTGGGTTCATTTTCCCCAAAATAATTTTTTCCCAAAAAAACTGGGTTCATTTTCCCCAAAATATGTTTTTTCCACCAAAACTGGGTTTATTTCCCTACATATCGGGTTTTCCCCACCAAATTGTGTTCATTTTCCCCAACATATGGATTTTTGAACCAGTTACTGGCTTTATTTCCCCAAAATTTTTTTTTTCCTTCAAAACTGGGTTCATTTTCACCAAAAATGTTTTTTTTTCCTCCAAACTGGTTTCATTTTCCCCATAATCAGATTTTTTCCTCCCAAACTGGGTTCATTTTCACCAAAATCCTTTTGTTTTCCGCCAAAACTGGGTGCATTTTCACACAAATCTAGTTTTCCCCTCCAAACTGGGTTCATTTTCCACAAAATCTGGTATTTCATTTACACTCTGGGTTCATTTTCCCCAAAATCAGGGTTTTTTTCCCCCATTACTGGGTTCATTTTCCCAAAATCCTTTTTTCCCCCCTAAAACTGGGTGAAATTTCACACAAATCAGGTTTTCACCACCCAACAGTGTTCGTTTTCCCCCAAATCTTTAATGTCCACTCCTCACTGTGTTCATTTTCCCCCAAATCCGGGGTTTTCCCCCAAAACTGGGTTCATTTTCCCCAAAATCAGTTTTCTTTCCCCCATTACTGGGTTCATTTTCCCCAAAATAATTTTTTTCCCCAAAACTGGGTTCATTTTTCCCATAATCGGGTTTTTTCCTCCCAAACGGGGTTCATTTTCCCCAAAATTCGGGTTTTTTACCCAATTACTGGGTTCATTTTCCCAAAAATAATTCTTTTTCCCCAAAATTGGGTTCATTTTCCTTAAAAACGGGTTTTTTACCCAAAACGGGGTTCATTTTCAGCATAAATAGCTTTTATCCTCCGAAACTATATTCATTTTCCACAAAGTCCTTATTTCCCCCCAAAACTGGATGCTTTTTCTCCAAAATCAGGTGTTCCCCTCCAAACAGTGTTCATTTTCTCCAAAATCTTCTATTTCCACTCAACACTGGGTTCATTTTCCGCATAATCAGAATTTTTCCTCCGAAACTAGGTTCATTTTCCGCAAAATCCCTATTAACCCCCAAAACTGGGTACATTTTCACACAAATCAGGTTGTCCCGTCCAAACTGATTTCATTTTCCTCAAAATCTTCTATTTCCACTCAACACTGGGTTCATTTTCCACAAAATCACGGGGTTTTCTCACAAAGTGGGTTAATTTTTCCAAAAATCATTTTTTTACCCCAAAACTGGGTTCATTTTCCCCAAAATATGTTTTTCCACCAAAACTGGGTTTATTTCCCTACATATTAGGTTTTCCCCAACAAACTGTGTTCATTTTCCCCAAAATCCGGGTTTTTGACCCGATCACTGGGTTCATTTTCCCCAAAATCATTTTTTTCCCCAAAACTGGGTTCATTTTCCTTGAAAACAGGTTTTTCCGCAAAACTGGGTTCATTTTCCACATAATCAGCTTTTTCCTCCGAAAATAGGTTCATTTTACATAAAATCCTTATTTTCTCCCCAAAACTCAGTTCATTTTCACACAAATCAGGTTTTCCCCTCCTATCTGATTTCATTTTCCCCAAAATCTTCTATTTCCATTCCACACTGGGTTCATTTTCCCAAAAATTATTTTTTCCCCAAAAACTGGGTTCATTTTCCCCATAATCGGGTTTTTTCCTCCCACACTGGGAGGAAAATGAACCCACACTGGGTTCATTTTCCCCAAAATCAGGATTTTTTCCCCATTACTGGGTTCATTTTCCCCAAAATCATTTTTTCCCCCCAAAACTCGGTCCATTTTCCCCAAAATATGTTTTTTTCCACCAAAAATGGGTTCACTTCCCTACAAATTTGGTTTTCCCTACCAAACTGGTTCCATTTTCCCACAAATTAGAGTTTTTTACCCAATTACTGCGTTCATTTCCCCCAAAATCATTTTTCCCCCCAAAAGGGATTCATTTTCCGCATAATCAGATTTTTTCCTCCAAAACTAGGTTCATTTTCCACAAAATGCTTTCCCCCCCAAAAAACTGAGTGCATTTTCACACGAATCAGGTTTTCCCCTCCAAACTTATTTCATTTTCCCCCAAATCTTCTATTTCCACTCCACACTGGGTTCGTTTTCCCCAAAATAGGTTTTTTTCCTCCCAAACTCGGTTTATTTCCCTACAAGCTGGTTTTTCCCCTCCAAACTGTGTTCGTTTTCCCCAAAATTCGGGATTTTTACCCAATTACTGGGTCATTTTGCCCAAAATCCCCTTTTTTCCCCCCATACCTGGCTGCATCTCCACACAAATCAAGTTTTCCCCTCCAAAGAGTGTTCATTTTCCCCCAAATATGGTTTTTTTCCCCATTACTGGGTTCATTTCCCCAAAATCGGGGTTTTTCCCCAAAAACTGAACTGGGTTCATTTTCACCAAAGTCGGATTTTTTCCTCCCAAACTAGGTTGATTTTCCCCAAAGTCGGTTTTTTTCGAGCAAAACTCGGTTCATTTCCCTACAAGTTGGTTTCCCCCCCCCGCAAAATTCTGTTGTTTTTCCCAAAAATTCGGGGGTTTTACCCGATTACTGGGTTCATTTTCCCCAAAATAATTTTTTTCCCCCAAACTGGGTTCATTTTCCTTAAAAATGGATTTTTCCTCCAAAACTGGGTTCATGTTCCGCATAATCAGCATTTTTTCCTCCAAAACTAGGTTCATTTTCCAGAAAATCCCTATTAACCCCTCAAACTGGGTACATTTTCACACAAATCAGGTTGTCCCCTCCAAACTGATTTCATTTTCCTCAAAATCTTCTATTTCCACTCCGCACTTGGTTCATTTTCCCCAAAATCAGGATTTTTCCCCATTACTGGGTTCATTTTCCCCAAAATATATTTTTTCCACAAAACTGGGTTTATTTCCCTACAAATTGGGTTTTCCCCACCAGACTGGGTTCATTTTCCCCAAAATCCGGGCTTTTTACCCAATTACTGGCTTTATTTCCACAAAATATTTTTTCCCCCCAAAACTGGGTTCATTTTCCCCATAATCAGCTTCTATCCTCACAAACTGGCTTCATTTTCCCCAAAATCCTTTTTTTTCCGCAAAACGCTGGGTGCATTTTCACACAAATCAAGTTTTCCCCTCCAAACAGTGTTCATTTTCCCCAAAATCGGTTTTTTCCCTCCCAAACTGGGTTTATTTCCCTACAAATTGGGTTTACCCACCAGACTGAGTTCATTTTCCCCAAAATCCTGGGTTTTTACCCAATTACTGGCTTTATTTCCACAAAATATTTCCCCCACCCCCAAACTGGGTTCATTTTCCCTATAATCAGCTTCTCTCCTCCCAAACTGGGTTCATTTTCCCCAAAATAATTTTTTCCCAAAAAAACTGGGTTCATTTTCCCCAAAATATGTTTTTTCCACCAAAACTGGGTTTATTTCCCTACATATCGGGTTTTCCCCACCAAATTGTGTTCATTTTACCCAACATATGGATTTTTGAACCAGTTACTGGCTTTATTTCCCCAAAATCTTTTTTTTCCTTCAAAACTGGGTTCATTTTCACCAAAAATGTTTTTTTTTTCCTCCAAACTGGTTTCATTTTCCCCATAATCAGATTTTTTCCTCCCAAACTGGGTTCATTTTCACCAAAATCCTTTTTTTTTCCGCCAAAACTGGGTGCATTTTCACACAAATCTAGTTTTCCCCTCCAAACTGGGTTCATTTTCCACAAAATCTGGTATTTCATTTACACTCTGGGTTCATTTTCCCCAAAATCAGGTTTTTTTTCCCCCATTACTGGGTTCATTTTCCCAAAATCCTTTTTTCCCCCCTAAAACTGGGTGAAATTTCACACAAATCAGGTTTTCACCACCCAACAGTGTTCGTTTTCCCCCAAATCTTTAATGTCCACTCCTCACTGTGTTCATTTTCCCCCAAATCCGGGGTTTTCCCCCAAAACTGGGTTCATTTTCCCCAAAATCAGTTTTTTTCCCCCATTACTGGGTTCATTTTCCCCAAAATCAGTTTTTTTCCCCCATTACTGGATTCATTTTTCCCATAATCGGGTTTTTTTCCTCCCAAACGGGGTTCATTTTCCCCAAAATTCGGGTTTTTTACCCAATTACTGGGTTCATTTTCCCAAAAATAATTTTTTTTCCCCAAAATTGGGTTCATTTTCCTTAAAAACGGGTTTTTTACCCAAAACGGGGTTCATTTTCGGCATAAATAGCTTTTATCCTCCGAAACTATATTCATTTTCCACAAAGTCCTTATTTCCCCCCAAAACTGGATGCTTTTTCTCCAAAATCAGGTGTTCCCCTCCAAACAGTGTTCATTTTCTCCAAAATCTTCTATTTCCACTCAACACTGGGTTCATTTTCCGCATAATCAGAATTTTTCCTCCGAAACTAGGTTCATTTTCCGCAAAATCCCTATTAACCCCCAAAACTGGGTACATTTTCACACAAATCAGGTTGTCCCGTCCAAACTGATTTCATTTTCCTCAAAATCTTCTATTTCCACTCAACACTGGGTTCATTTTCCACAAAATCACGGGGTTTTCTCACAAAGTGGGTTCATTTTTCCAAAAATCATTTTTTTACCCCAAAACTGGGTTCATTTTCCCCAAAATATGTTTTTTCCACCAAAACTGGGTTTATTTCCCTACATATTAGGTTTTCCCCAACAAACTGTGTTCATTTTCCCCAAAATCCGGGTTTTTGACCCGATCACTGGGTTCATTTTCCCCAAAATCATTTTTTTCCCCAAAACTGGGTTCATTTTCCTTGAAAACAGGTTTTTCCGCAAAGCTGGGTTCATTTTCCACATAATCAGCTTTTTTCCTCCGAAAATAGGTTCATTTTACATAAAATCCTTATTTTCCCCCCAAAACTCAGTTCATTTTCACACAAATCAGGTTTTCCCCTCCTATCTGATTTCATTTTCCCCAAAATCTTCTATTTCCATTCCACACTGGGTTCATTTTCCCAAAAATCATTTTTTCCCTAAAAACTGGGTTCATTTTCCCCATAATTGGGTTTTTTCCTCCCACACTGGGTTCATTTTCCCCAAAATCCGGTCTTTTTACCCAATTACTGGCTTTATTTCCACAAAATATTTTTTCCCCTCAAAACTGGGTTCATTTTCCCCATAATCAGCTTCTATCCTCCCAAACTGGGTTCATTTTCCCCAAAATCATTTTTTTCCTCAAAACACTGGGTGCATTTTCACACAAATCAAATTTTCCCCTCCAAACAGTGTTCATTTTCCCCAAAATCAGGTTTTTTCCCCATTACTGGGTTCATTTCCCCAAAATTGGGTTTTTTTCCCCCAAAACTGGGTTCATTTTCCCCAAAATCGTTTTTTTCCCTCCCAGACTGGGTTTATTTCCCTACAAATTGGGTTTTACCCACCAGACTGGGTTCATTTTCCCCAAAATCCTGGGTTTTTACCCAATTACTGGCTTTATTTCCACAAAATATTGCCCCCCCCCCCCAAACTGGGTTCATTTTCCCCATAATCAGCTTCTCTCCTCCTAAACTGGGTTCATTTTCCCCAAAATAATTTTTTCCCAAAAAAACTGGGTTCATTTTCCCCAAAATATGTTTTTTCCACCAAAACTGGGTTTATTTCCCTACATATCGGGTTTTCCCCACCAAATTGTGTTCATTTTCCCCAACATATGGATTTTTGAACCAGTTACTGGCTTTATTTCCCCAAAATCTTTTTTTTCCTTCAAAACTGGGTTCATTTTCACCAAAAATGTTTTTTTTTCCTCCAAACTGGTTTCATTTTCCCCATAATCAGATTTTTTCCTCCCAAACTGGGTTCATTTTCACCAAAATCCTTTTGTTTTCCGCCAAAACTGGGTGCATTTTCACACAAATCTAGTTTTCCCCTCCAAACTGGGTTCATTTTCCACAAAATCTGGTATTTCATTTACACTCTGGGTTCATTTTCCCCAAAATCAGGGTTTTTTTCCCCCATTACTGGGTTCATTTTCCCAAAATCCTTTTTTCCCCCCTAAAACTGGGTGAAATTTCACACAAATCAGGTTTTCACCACCCAACAGTGTTCGTTTTCCCCCAAATCTTTAATGTCCACTCCTCACTGTGTTCATTTTCCCCCAAATCCGGGGTTTTCCCCCAAAACTGGGTTCATTTTCCCCAAAATCAGTTTTTTTCCCCCATTACTGGGTTCATTTTCCCCAAAATCAGTTTTTTTCCCCCATTACTGGGTTCATTTTTCCCATAATCGGGTTTTTTCCTCCCAAACGGGGTTCATTTTCCCCAAAATTCGGGTTTTTTACCCAATTACTGGGTTCATTTTCCCAAAAATAATTCTTTTTCCCCAAAATTGGGTTCATTTTCCTTAAAAACGGGTTTTTTACCCAAAACGGGGTTCATTTTCGGCATAAATACCTTTTATCCTCCGAAACTATATTCATTTTCCACAAAGTCCTTATTTCCCCCCAAAACTGGATGCTTTTTCTCCAAAATCAGGTGTTCCCCTCCAAACAGTGTTCATTTTCTCCAAAATCTTCTATTTCCACTCAACACTGGGTTCATTTTCCGCATAATCAGAATTTTTCCTCCGAAACTAGGTTCATTTTCCGCAAAATCCCTATTAACCCCCAAAACTGGGTACATTTTCACACAAATCAGGTTGTCCCGTCCAAACTGATTTCATTTTCCTCAAAATCTTCTATTTCCACTCAACACTGGGTTCATTTTCCACAAAATCAGGGGGTTTTCTCACAAAGTGGGTTAATTTTTCCAAAAATCATTTTTTTACCCCAAAACTGGGTTCATTTTCCCCAAAATATGTTTTTTCCACCAAAACTGGGTTTATTTCCCTACATATTAGGTTTTCCCCAACAAACTGTGTTCATTTTCCCCAAAATCCGGGTTTTTGACCCGATCACTGGGTTCATTTTCCCCAAAATCATTTTTTTCCCCAAAACTGGGTTCATTTTCCTTGAAAACAGGGTTTTCCGCAAAACTGGGTTCATTTTCCACATAATCAGCTTTTTCCTCCGAAAATAGGTTCATTTTACATAAAATCCTTATTTTCCCCCCAAAACTCAGTTCATTTTCACACAAATCAGGTTTTCCCCTCCTATCTGATTTCATTTTCCCCAAAATCTTCTATTTCCATTCCACACTGGGTTCATTTTCCCAAAAATCATTTTTTCCCTAAAAACTGGGTTCATTTTCCCCATAATCGGGTTTTTTCCTCCCACACTGGGTTCATTTTCCCCAAAATCAGGATTTTTTCCCCATTACTGGGTTCATTTTCCCCAAAATCATTTTTTTCCCCCCAAAACTCGGTCCATTTTCCCCAAAATATGTTTTTTTCCACCAAAAATGGGTTCACTTCCCTACAAATTTGGTTTTCCCTACCAAACTGGTTCCATTTTCCCCCAAATTAGAGTTTTTTACCCAATTACTGCGTTCATTTCCCCCAAAATCATTTTTCCCCCAAAAGGGGTTCATTTTCCGCATAATCAGATTTTTTCCTCCAAAACTAGGTTCATTTTCCACAAAATGCTTTCCCCCCCAAAAAACTGAGTGCATTTTAACACGAATCAGGTTTTCCCCTCCAAACTTATTTCATTTCCCCCCAAATCTTCTATTTCCAACTCCACACTGGGTTCGTTTTCCCCAAAATAGGTTTTTTTCCTCCCAAACTCGGTTTATTTCCCTACAAGCTGGTTTTTCCCCTCCAAACTGTGTTCGTTTTCCCCAAAATTCGGGATTTTTACCCAATTACTGGGTCATTTTGCCCAAAATCCCCTTTTTTCCCCCCATACCTGGCTGCATCTCCACACAAATCAAGTTTTCCCCTCCAAAGAGTGTTCATTTTCCCCCAAATCCGTTTTTTTTCCCCATTACTGGGTTCATTTCCCCAAAATCGGGTTTTTTCCCCAAAAACTGAACTGGGTTCATTTTCACCAAAGTCGGATTTTTTCCTCCCAAACTAGGTTGATTTTCCCCAAAGTCGGTTTTTTTCGAGCAAAACTCGGTTCATTTCCCTACAAGTTGGTTTCCCCCCCCCCAAAATTCTGTTGTTTTTCCCAAAAATTCGGGGGTTTTACCCGATTACTGGGTTCATTTTCCCCAAAATAACTTTTTTTCCCCCAAACTGGGTTCATTTTCCTTAAAAATGGATTTTTCCTCCAAAACTGGGTTCATGTTCCGCATAATCAGCATTTTTTCCTCCAAAACTAGGTTCATTTTCCAGAAAATCCCTATTAACCCCTCAAACTGGGTACATTTTCACACAAATCAGGTTGTCCCCTCCAAACTGATTTCATTTTCCTCAAAATCTTCTATTTCCACTCCGCACTTGGTTCATTTTCCCCAAAATCAGGATTTTTCCCCATTACTGGGTTCATTTCCCCAAAATTGGGTTTTTTTCCCCCAAAACTGGGTTCATTTTCCCCAAAATCGTTTTTTTCCCTCCCAAACTGGGTTTATTTCCCTACAAATTGGGTTTTCCCCACCAGACTGGGTTCATTTTCCCCAAAACCCTGGGTTTTTACCCAATTACTGGCTTTATTTCCACAAAATATTCCCCCCCCCCCCAAACTGGGTTCATTTTCCCCATAATCAGCTTCTCTCCTCCTAAACTGGGTTCATTTTCCCCAAAATAATTTTTTCCCAAAAAAACTGGGTTCATTTTCCCCAAAATATGTATTTCCACCAAAACTGGGTTTATTTCCCTACATATCGGGTTTTCCCCACCAAATTGTGTTCATTTTCCCCAACATATGGATTTTTGAACCAGTTACTGGCTTTATTTCCCCAAAATTTTTTTTTTCCTTCAAAACTGGGTTCATTTTCACCAAAAATGTTTTTTTTTCCTCCAAACTGGTTTCATTTTCCCCATAATCAGATTTTTTCCTCCCAAACTGGGTTCATTTTCACCAAAATCCTTTTTTTTTCCGCCAAAACTGGGTGCATTTTCACACAAATCTAGTTTTCCCCTCCAAACTGGGTTCATTTTCCACAAAATCTGGTATTTCATTTACACTCTGGGTTCATTTTCCCCAAAATCAGGGTTTTTTTCCCCCATTACTGGGTTCATTTTCCCAAAATCCTTTTTTCCCCCCTAAAACTGGGTGAAATTTCACACAAATCAGGTTTTCACCACCCAACAGTGTTCGTTTTCCCCCAAATCTTTAATGTCCACTCCTCACTGTGTTCATTTTCCCCCAAATCCGGGGTTTCCCCCCAAAACTGGGTTCATTTTCCCCAAAATCAGTTTTTTTTCCCCCATTACTGGGTTCATTTTCCCCAAAATAATTTTTTTCCCCAAAACTGGGTTCATTTTTCCCATAATCGGGTTTTTTCCTCCCAAACGGGGTTCATTTTCCCCAAAATTCGGGTTTTTTACCCAATTACTGGGTTCATTTTCCCAAAAATAATTCTTTTTCCCCAAAATTGGGTTCATTTTCCTTAAAAACGGGTTTTTTACCCAAAACGGGGTTCATTTTCGGCATAAATAGCTTTTATCCTCCAAAACTATATTCATTTTTCACAAAGTCCTTATTTCCCCCCAAAACTGGATGCTTTTTCTCCAAAATCAGGTGTTCCCCTCCAAACAGTGTTCATTTTCTCCAAAATCTTCTATTTCCACTCAACACTGGGTTCATTTTCCGCATAATCAGAATTTTTCCTCCGAAACTAGGTTCATTTTCCGCAAAATCCCTATTAACCCCCAAAACTGGGTACATTTTCACACAAATCAGGTTGTCCCGTCCAAACTGATTTCATTTTCCTCAAAATCTTCTATTTCCACTCAACACTGGGTTCATTTTCCACAAAATCACGCGGTTTTCTCACAAAGTGGGTTAATTTTTCCAAAAATCATTTTTTTACCCCAAAACTGGGTTCATTTTCCCCAAAATATGTTTTTTTCGACCAAAACTGGGTTTATTTCCCTACATATTAGGTTTTCCCCAACAAACTGTGTTCATTTTCCCCAAAATCCGGGTTTTTGACCCGATCACTGGGTTCATTTTCCCCAAAATCATTTTTTTCCCCAAAACTGGGTTCATTTTCCTTGAAAACAGGTTTTTCCGCAAAACTGGGTTCATTTTCCACATAATCAGCTTTTTTTCCTCCGAAAATAGGTTCATTTTACATAAAATCCTTATTTTCCCCCCAAAACTCAGTTCATTTTCACACAAATCAGGTTTTCCCCTCCTATCTGATTTCATTTTCCCCAAAATCTTCTATTTCCATTCCACACTGGGTTCATTTTCCCAAAAATCATTTTTTCCCTAAAAACTGGGTTCATTTTCCCCATAATTGGGTTTTTTCCTCCCACACTGGGTTCATTTTCCCCAAAATCCGGTCTTTTTACCCAATTACTGGCTTTATTTCCACAAAATATTTTTTCCCCTCAAAACTGGGTTCATTTTCCCCATAATCAGCTTCTATCCTCCCAAACTGGGTTCATTTTCCCCAAAATCATTTTTTTCCTCAAAACACTGGGTGCATTTTCACACAAATCAAATTTTCCCCTCCAAACAGTGTTCATTTTCCCCAAAATCAGGTTTTTTCCCCATTACTGGGTTCATTTCCCCAAAATTGGGTTTTTTTCCCCCAAAACTGGGTTCATTTTCCCCAAAATCGTTTTTTTCCCTCCCAGACTGGGTTTATTTCCCTACAAATTGGGTTTTACCCACCAGACTGGGTTCATTTTCCCCAAAATCCTGGGTTTTTACCCAATTACTGGCTTTATTTCCACAAAATATTTCCCCCCCCCCCCCCAAACTGGGTTCATTTTCCCCATAATCAGCTTCTCTCCTCCTAAACTGGGTTCATTTTCCCCAAAATAATTTTTTCCCAAAAAAACTGGGTTCATTTTCCCCAAAATATGTTTTTTCCACCAAAACTGGGTTTATTTCCCTACATATTAGGTTTTCCCCAACAAACTGTGTTCATTTTCCCCAAAATCCGGGTTTTTGACCCGATCACTGGGTTCATTTTCCCCAAAATCATTTTTTTCCCCAAAACTGGGTTCATTTTCCTTGAAAACAGGTTTTTCCGCAAAACTGGGTTCATTTTCCACATAATCAGCTTTTTTCCTCCGAAAATAGGTTCATTTTACATAAAATCCTTATTTTCCCCCCAAAACTCAGTTCTTTTTCACACAAATCAGGTTTTCCCCTCCTATCTGATTTCATTTTCCCCAAAATCTTCTATTTCCATTCCACACTGGGTTCATTTTCCCAAAAATCATTTTTTCCCTAAAAACTGGGTTCATTTTCCCCATAATCGGGTTTTTTCCTCCCACACTGGGTTCATTTTCCCCAAAATCAGGATTTTTTCCCCATTACTGGGTTCATTTTCCCCAAAATCATTTTTTTCCCCCCAAAACTCGGTCCATTTTCCCCAAAATATGTTTTTTTCCACCAAAAATGGGTTCACTTCCCTACAAATTTGGTTTTCCCTACCAAACTGGTTCCATTTTCCCCCAAATTAGAGTTTTTTACCCAATTACTGCGTTCATTTCCCCCAAAATCATTTTTCCCCCAAAAGGGGTTCATTTTCCGCATAATCAGATTTTTTCCTCCAAAACTAGGTTCATTTTCCACAAAATGCTTTCCCCCCCAAAAAACTGAGTGCATTTTAACACGAATCAGGTTTTCCCCTCCAAACTTATTTCATTTCCCCCCAAATCTTCTATTTCCAACTCCACACTGGGTTCGTTTTCCCCAAAATAGGTTTTTTTCCTCCCAAACTCGGTTTATTTCCCTACAAGCTGGTTTTTCCCCTCCAAACTGTGTTCGTTTTCCCCAAAATTCGGGATTTTTACCCAATTACTGGGTCATTTTGCCCAAAATCCCCTTTTTTCCCCCCATACCTGGCTGCATCTCCACACAAATCAAGTTTTCCCCTCCAAAGAGTGTTCATTTTCCCCCAAATCCGTTTTTTTTCCCCATTACTGGGTTCATTTCCCCAAAATCGGGTTTTTTCCCCAAAAACTGAACTGGGTTCATTTTCACCAAAGTCGGATTTTTTCCTCCCAAACTAGGTTGATTTTCCCCAAAGTCGGTTTTTTTCGAGCAAAACTCGGTTCATTTCCCTACAAGTTGGTTTCCCCCCCCCCAAAATTCTGTTGTTTTTCCCAAAAATTCGGGGGTTTTACCCGATTACTGGGTTCATTTTCCCCAAAATAATTTTTTTCCCCCAAACTGGGTTCATTTTCCTTAAAAATGGATTTTTCCTCCAAAACTGGGTTCATGTTCCGCATAATCAGCATTTTTTCCTCCAAAACTAGGTTCATTTTCCAGAAAATCCCTATTAACCCCTCAAACTGGGTACATTTTCACACAAATCAGGTTGTCCCCTCCAAACTGATTTCATTTTCCTCAAAATCTTCTATTTCCACTCCGCACTTGGTTCATTTTCCCCAAAATCAGGATTTTTCCCCATTACTGGGTTCATTTTCCCCAAAATATATTTTTTCCACAAAACTGGGTTTATTTCCCTACAAATTGGGTTTTCCCCACCAGACTGGGTTCATTTTCCCCAAAATCCGGGCTTTTTACCCAATTACTGGCTTTATTTCCACAAAATATTTTTTCCCCCCAAAACTGGGTTCATTTTCCCCATAATCAGCTTCTATCCTCACAAACTGGCTTCATTTTCCCCAAAATCCTTTTTTTTCCTCAAAACACTGGGTGCATTTTCACACAAATCAAGTTTTCCCCTCCAAACAGTGTTCATTTTCCCCAAAATCGTTTTTTTCCCTCCCAAACTGGGTTTATTTCCCTACAAATTGGGTTTTACCCACCAGACTGGGTTCATTTTCCCCAAAATCCTGGGTTTTTACCCAATTACTGGCTTTATTTCCACAAAATATTTCCCCCCCCCCCCAAACTGGGTTCATTTTCCCCATAATCAGCTTCTCTCCTCCCAAACTGGGTTCATTTTCCCCAAAATATTTTTTTCCCAAAAAAACTGGGTTCATTTTCCCCAAAATATGTTTTTTCCACCAAAACTGGGTTTATTTCCCTACATATCGGGTTTTCCCCACCAAATTGTGTTCATTTTCCCCAACATATGGATTTTTGAACCAGTTACTGGTTTATTTCCCCAAAATTTTTTTTTTCCTTCAAAACTGGGTTCATTTTCACCAAAAATTTTTTTTTTCCTCCAAACTGGTTTCATTTTCCCCATAATCAGATTTTTTCCTCCCAAACTGGGTTCATTTTCACCAAAATCCTTTTTTTTTCCGCCAAAACTGGGTGCATTTTCACACAAATCTAGTTTTCCCCTCCAAACTGGGTTCATTTTCCACAAAATCTGGTATTTCATTTACACTCTGGGTTCATTTTCCCCAAAATCAGGGTTTTTTTCCCCCATTACTGGGTTCATTTTCCCAAAATCCTTTTTTCCCCCCTAAAACTGGGTGAAATTTCACACAAATCAGGTTTTCACCACCCAACAGTGTTCGTTTTCCCCCAAATCTTTAATGTCCACTCCTCACTGTGTTCATTTTCCCCCAAATCCGGGGTTTCCCCCCAAAACTGGGTTCATTTTCCCCAAAATCAGTTTTTTTTCCCCCATTACTGGGTTCATTTTCCCCAAAATAATTTTTTTCCCCAAAACTGGGTTCATTTTTCCCATAATCGGGTTTTTTCCTCCCAAACGGGGTTCATTTTCCCCAAAATTCGGTTTTTTTACCCAATTACTGGGTTCATTTTCCCAAAAATAATTCTTTTTCCCCAAAATTGGGTTCATTTTCCTTAAAAACGGGTTTTTTACCCAAAACGGGGTTCATTTTCGGCATAAATAGCTTTTATCCTCCGAAACTATATTCATTTTTCACAAAGTCCTTATTTCCCCCCAAAACTGGATGCTTTTTCTCCAAAATCAGGTGTTCCCCTCCAAACAGTGTTCATTTTCTCCAAAATCTTCTATTTCCACTCAACACTGGGTTCATTTTCCGCATAATCAGAATTTTTCCTCCGAAACTAGGTTCATTTTCCGCAAAATCCCTATTAACCCCCAAAACTGGGTACATTTTCACACAAATCAGGTTGTCCCGTCCAAACTGATTTCATTTTCCTCAAAATCTTCTATTTCCACTCAACACTGGGTTCATTTTCCACAAAATCACGCGGTTTTCTCACAAAGTGGGTTAATTTTTCCAAAAATCATTTTTTTACCCCAAAACTGGGTTCATTTTCCCCAAAATATGTTTTTTTCCACCAAAACTGGGTTTATTTCCCTACATATTAGGTTTTCCCCAACAAACTGTGTTCATTTTCCCCAAAATCCGGGTTTTTGACCCGATCACTGGGTTCATTTTCCCCAAAATCATTTTTTTCCCCAAAACTGGGTTCATTTTCCTTGAAAACAGGTTTTTCCGCAAAACTGGGTTCATTTTCCACATAATCAGCTTTTTTTCCTCCGAAAATAGGTTCATTTTACATAAAATCCTTATTTCCCCCCAAAACTCAGTTCATTTTCACACAAATCAGGTTTTCCCCTCCTATCTGATTTCATTTTCCCCAAAATCTTCTATTTCCATTCCACACTGGGTTCATTTTCCCAAAAATCATTTTTTCCCTAAAAACTGGGTTCATTTTCCCCATAATTGGGTTTTTTCCTCCCACACTGGGTTCATTTTCCCCAAAATCCGGTCTTTTTACCCAATTACTGGCTTTATTTCCACAAAATATTTTTTCCCCTCAAAACTGGGTTCATTTTCCCCATAATCAGCTTCTATCCTCCCAAACTGGGTTCATTTTCCCCAAAATCATTTTTTTCCTCAAAACACTGGGTGCATTTTCACACAAATCAAATTTTCCCCTCCAAACAGTGTTCATTTTCCCCAAAATCAGGTTTTTTCCCCATTACTGGGTTCATTTCCCCAAAATTGGGTTTTTTTCCCCCAAAACTGGGTTCATTTTCCCCAAAATCGTTTTTTTCCCTCCCAGACTGGGTTTATTTCCCTACAAATTGGGTTTTACCCACCAGACTGGGTTCATTTTCCCCAAAATCCTGGGTTTTTACCCAATTACTGGCTTTATTTCCACAAAATATTTCCCCCCCCCCCCCCAAACTGGGTTCATTTTCCCCATAATCAGCTTCTCTCCTCCTAAACTGGGTTCATTTTCCCCAAAATAATTTTTTCCCAAAAAAACTGGGTTCATTTTCCCCAAAATATGTTTTTTCCACCAAAACTGGGTTTATTTCCCTACATATTAGGTTTTCCCCAACAAACTGTGTTCATTTTCCCCAAAATCCGGGTTTTTGACCCGATCACTGGGTTCATTTTCCCCAAAATCATTTTTTTCCCCAAAACTGGGTTCATTTTCCTTGAAAACAGGTTTTTCCGCAAAACTGGGTTCATTTTCCACATAATCAGCTTTTTTCCTCCGAAAATAGGTTCATTTTACATAAAATCCTTATTTCCCCCCCAAAACTCAGTTCATTTTCACACAAATCAGGTTTTCCCCTCCTATCTGATTTCATTTTCCCCAAAATCTTCTATTTCCATTCCACACTGGGTTCATTTTCCCAAAAATCATTTTTTCCCTAAAAACTGGGTTCATTTTCCCCATAATCGGGTTTTTTCCTCCCACACTGGGTTCATTTTCCCCAAAATCAGGATTTTTTCCCCATTACTGGGTTCATTTTCCCCAAAATCATTTTTTTCCCCCCAAAACTCGGTCCATTTTCCCCAAAATATGTTTTTTTCCACCAAAAATGGGTTCACTTCCCTACAAATTTGGTTTTCCCTACCAAACTGGTTCCATTTTCCCCCAAATTAGAGTTTTTTACCCAATTACTGCGTTCATTTCCCCCAAAATCATTTTTCCCCCAAAAGGGGTTCATTTTCCGCATAATCAGATTTTTTCCTCCAAAACTAGGTTCATTTTCCACAAAATGCTTTCCCCCCCAAAAAACTGAGTGCATTTTAACACGAATCAGGTTTTCCCCTCCAAACTTATTTCATTTCCCCCCAAATCTTCTATTTCCAACTCCACACTGGGTTCGTTTTCCCCAAAATAGGTTTTTTTCCTCCCAAACTCGGTTTATTTCCCTACAAGCTGTTTTTTCCCCTCCAAACTGTGTTCGTTTTCCCCAAAATTCGGGATTTTTACCCAATTACTGGGTCATTTTGCCCAAAATCCCCTTTTTTCCCCCCATACCTGGCTGCATCTCCACACAAATCAAGTTTTCCCCTCCAAAGAGTGTTCATTTTCCCCCAAATCCGTTTTTTTTCCCCATTACTGGGTTCATTTCCCCAAAATCGGGTTTTTTCCCCAAAAACTGAACTGGGTTCATTTTCACCAAAGTCGGATTTTTTCCTCCCAAACTAGGTTGATTTTCCCCAAAGTCGGTTTTTTTCGAGCAAAACTCGGTTCATTTCCCTACAAGTTGGTTCCCCCCCCCCCAAAATTCTGTTGTTTTTCCCAAAAATTCGGGGGTTTTACCCGATTACTGGGTTCATTTTCCCCAAAATAATTTTTTTCCCCCAAACTGGGTTCATTTTCCTTAAAAATGGATTTTTCCTCCAAAACTGGGTTCATGTTCCGCATAATCAGCATTTTTTCCTCCAAAACTAGGTTCATTTTCCAGAAAATCCCTATTAACCCCTCAAACTGGGTACATTTTCACACAAATCAGGTTGTCCCCTCAAAACTGATTTCATTTTCCTCAAAATCTTCTATTTCCACTCCGCACTTGGTTCATTTTCCCCAAAATCAGGATTTTTCCCCATTACTGGGTTCATTTTCCCCAAAATATATTTTTTCCACAAAACTGGGTTTATTTCCCTACAAATTGGGTTTTCCCCACCAGACTGGGTTCATTTTCCCCAAAATCCGGGCTTTTTACCCAATTACTGGCTTTATTTCCACAAAATATTTTTTCCCCCCAAAACTGGGTTCATTTTCCCCATAATCAGCTTCTATCCTCACAAACTGGCTTCATTTTCCCCAAAATCCTTTTTTTTCCTCAAAACACTGGGTGCATTTTCACACAAATCAAGTTTTCCCCTCCAAACAGTGTTCATTTTCCCCAAAATCGGTTTTTTCCCTCCCAAACTGGGTTTATTTCCCTACAAATTGGGTTTTACCCACCAGACTGGGTTCATTTTCCCCAAAATCCTGGGTTTTTAACCAATTACTGGCTTTATTTCCACAAAATATTTCCCCCCCCCCCAAACTGGGTTCATTTTCCCCATAATCAGCTTCTCTCCTCCCAAACTGGGTTCATTTTCCCCAAAATATTTTTTTCCCAAAAAAACTGGGTTCATTTTCCCCAAAATATGTTTTTTCCACCAAAACTGGGTTTATTTCCCTACATATCGGGTTTTCCCCACCAAATTGTGTTCATTTTCCCCAACATATGGATTTTTGAACCAGTTACTGGTTTATTTCCCCAAAATTTTTTTTTTCCTTCAAAACTGGGTTCATTTTCACCAAAAATTTTTTTTTTCCTCCAAACTGGTTTCATTTTCCCCATAATCAGATTTTTTCCTCCCAAACTGGGTTCATTTTCACCAAAATCCTTTTTTTTTCCGCCAAAACTGGGTGCATTTTCACACAAATCTAGTTTTCCCCTCCAAACTGGGTTCATTTTCCACAAAATCTGGTATTTCATTTACACTCTGGGTTCATTTTCCCCAAAATCAGGGTTTTTTTCCCCCATTACTGGGTTCATTTTCCCAAAATCCTTTTTTCCCCCCTAAAACTGGGTGAAATTTCACACAAATCAGGTTTTCACCACCCAACAGTGTTCGTTTTCCCCCAAATCTTTAATGTCCACTCCTCACTGTGTTCATTTTCCCCCAAATCCGGGGTTTCCCCCCAAAACTGGGTTCATTTTCCCCAAAATCAGTTTTTTTTCCCCCATTACTGGGTTCATTTTCCCCAAAATAATTTTTTTCCCCAAAACTGGGTTCATTTTTCCCATAATCGGGTTTTTTCCTCCCAAACGGGGTTCATTTTCCCCAAAATTCGGTTTTTTTACCCAATTACTGGGTTCATTTTCCCAAAAATAATTCTTTTTCCCCAAAATTGGGTTCATTTTCCTTAAAAACGGGTTTTTTACCCAAAACGGGGTTCATTTTCGGCATAAATAGCTTTTATCCTCCAAAACTATATTCATTTTTCACAAAGTCCTTATTTCCCCCCAAAACTGGATGCTTTTTCTCCAAAATCAGGTGTTCCCCTCCAAACAGTGTTCATTTTCTCCAAAATCTTCTATTTCCACTCAACACTGGGTTCATTTTCCGCATAATCAGAATTTTTCCTCCGAAACTAGGTTCATTTTCCGCAAAATCCCTATTAACCCCCAAAACTGGGTACATTTTCACACAAATCAGGTTGTCCCGTCCAAACTGATTTCATTTTCCTCAAAATCTTCTATTTCCACTCAACACTGGGTTCATTTTCCACAAAATCACGCGGTTTTCTCACAAAGTGGGTTAATTTTTCCAAAAATCATTTTTTTACCCCAAAACTGGGTTCATTTTCCCCAAAATATGTTTTTTTCCACCAAAACTGGGTTTATTTCCCTACATATTAGGTTTTCCCCAACAAACTGTGTTCATTTTCCCCAAAATCCGGGTTTTTGACCCGATCACTGGGTTCATTTTCCCCAAAATCATTTTTTTCCCCAAAACTGGGTTCATTTTCCTTGAAAACAGGTTTTTCCGCAAAACTGGGTTCATTTTCCACATAATCAGCTTTTTTTCCTCCGAAAATAGGTTCATTTTACATAAAATCCTTATTTCCCCCCCAAAACTCAGTTCATTTTCACACAAATCAGGTTTTCCCCTCCTATCTGATTTCATTTTCCCCAAAATCTTCTATTTCCATTCCACACTGGGTTCATTTTCCCAAAAATCATTTTTTCCCTAAAAACTGGGTTCATTTTCCCCATAATTGGGTTTTTTCCTCCCACACTGGGTTCATTTTCCCCAAAATCCGGTCTTTTTACCCAATTACTGGCTTTATTTCCACAAAATATTTTTTCCCCTCAAAACTGGGTTCATTTTCCCCATAATCAGCTTCTATCCTCCCAAACTGGGTTCATTTTCCCCAAAATCATTTTTTTCCTCAAAACACTGGGTGCATTTTCACACAAATCAAATTTTCCCCTCCAAACAGTGTTCATTTTCCCCAAAATCAGGTTTTTTCCCCATTACTGGGTTCATTTCCCCAAAATTGGGTTTTTTTCCCCCAAAACTGGGTTCATTTTCCCCAAAATCGTTTTTTTCCCTCCCAGACTGGGTTTATTTCCCTACAAATTGGGTTTTACCCACCAGACTGGGTTCATTTTCCCCAAAATCCTGGGTTTTTACCCAATTACTGGCTTTATTTCCACAAAATATTTCCCCCCCCCCCCCCAAACTGGGTTCATTTTCCCCATAATCAGCTTCTCTCCTCCTAAACTGGGTTCATTTTCCCCAAAATAATTTTTTCCCAAAAAAACTGGGTTCATTTTCCCCAAAATATGTTTTTTCCACCAAAACTGGGTTTATTTCCCTACATATTAGGTTTTCCCCAACAAACTGTGTTCATTTTCCCCAAAATCCGGGTTTTTGACCCGATCACTGGGTTCATTTTCCCCAAAATCATTTTTTTCCCCAAAACTGGGTTCATTTTCCTTGAAAACAGGTTTTTCCGCAAAACTGGGTTCATTTTCCACATAATCAGCTTTTTTCCTCCGAAAATAGGTTCATTTTACATAAAATCCTTATTTTCCCCCCAAAACTCAGTTCATTTTCACACAAATCAGGTTTTCCCCTCCTATCTGATTTCATTTTCCCCAAAATCTTCTATTTCCATTCCACACTGGGTTCATTTTCCCAAAAATCATTTTTTCCCTAAAAACTGGGTTCATTTTCCCCATAATCGGGTTTTTTCCTCCCACACTGGGTTCATTTTCCCCAAAATCAGGATTTTTTCCCCATTACTGGGTTCATTTTCCCCAAAATCATTTTTTTCCCCCCAAAACTCGGTCCATTTTCCCCAAAATATGTTTTTTTCCACCAAAAATGGGTTCACTTCCCTACAAATTTGGTTTTCCCTACCAAACTGGTTCCATTTTCCCCCAAATTAGAGTTTTTTACCCAATTACTGCGTTCATTTCCCCCAAAATCATTTTTCCCCCAAAAGGGGTTCATTTTCCGCATAATCAGATTTTTTCCTCCAAAACTAGGTTCATTTTCCACAAAATGCTTTCCCCCCCAAAAAACTGAGTGCATTTTAACACGAATCAGGTTTTCCCCTCCAAACTTATTTCATTTCCCCCCAAATCTTCTATTTCCAACTCCACACTGGGTTCGTTTTCCCCAAAATAGGTTTTTTTCCTCCCAAACTCGGTTTATTTCCCTACAAGCTGTTTTTTCCCCTCCAAACTGTGTTCGTTTTCCCCAAAATTCGGGATTTTTACCCAATTACTGGGTCATTTTGCCCAAAATCCCCTTTTTTCCCCCCATACCTGGCTGCATCTCCACACAAATCAAGTTTTCCCCTCCAAAGAGTGTTCATTTTCCCCCAAATCCGTTTTTTTTCCCCATTACTGGGTTCATTTCCCCAAAATCGGGTTTTTTCCCCAAAAACTGAACTGGGTTCATTTTCACCAAAGTCGGATTTTTTCCTCCCAAACTAGGTTGATTTTCCCCAAAGTCGGTTTTTTTCGAGCAAAACTCGGTTCATTTCCCTACAAGTTGGTTCCCCCCCCCCCAAAATTCTGTTGTTTTTCCCAAAAATTCGGGGGTTTTACCCGATTACTGGGTTCATTTTCCCCAAAATAATTTTTTTCCCCCAAACTGGGTTCATTTTCCTTAAAAATGGATTTTTCCTCCAAAACTGGGTTCATGTTCCGCATAATCAGCATTTTTTCCTCCAAAACTAGGTTCATTTTCCAGAAAATCCCTATTAACCCCTCAAACTGGGTACATTTTCACACAAATCAGGTTGTCCCCTCAAAACTGATTTCATTTTCCTCAAAATCTTCTATTTCCACTCCGCACTTGGTTCATTTTCCCCAAAATCAGGATTTTTCCCCATTACTGGGTTCATTTTCCCCAAAATATATTTTTTCCACAAAACTGGGTTTATTTCCCTACAAATTGGGTTTTCCCCACCAGACTGGGTTCATTTTCCCCAAAATCCGGGCTTTTTACCCAATTACTGGCTTTATTTCCACAAAATATTTTTTCCCCCCAAAACTGGGTTCATTTTCCCCATAATCAGCTTCTATCCTCACAAACTGGCTTCATTTTCCCCAAAATCCTTTTTTTTCCTCAAAACACTGGATGCATTTTCACACAAATCAAGTTTTCCCCTCCAAACAGTGTTCATTTTCCCCAAAATCGGTTTTTTCCCTCCCAAACTGGGTTTATTTCCCTACAAATTGGGTTTTACCCACCAGACTGGGTTCATTTTCCCCAAAATCCTGGGTTTTTAACCAATTACTGGCTTTATTTCCACAAAATATTTCCCCCCCCCCCAAACTGGGTTCATTTTCCCCATAATCAGCTTCTCTCCTCCCAAACTGGGTTCATTTTCCCCAAAATATTTTTTTCCCAAAAAAACTGGGTTCATTTTCCCCAAAATATGTTTTTTCCACCAAAACTGGGTTTATTTCCCTACATATCGGGTTTTCCCCACCAAATTGTGTTCATTTTCCCCAACATATGGATTTTTGAACCAGTTACTGGTTTATTTCCCCAAAATTTTTTTTTTCCTTCAAAACTGGGTTCATTTTCACCAAAAATTTTTTTTTTCCTCCAAACTGGTTTCATTTTCCCCATAATCAGATTTTTTCCTCCCAAACTGGGTTCATTTTCACCAAAATCCTTTTTTTTTCCGCCAAAACTGGGTGCATTTTCACACAAATCTAGTTTTCCCCTCCAAACTGGGTTCATTTTCCACAAAATCTGGTATTTCATTTACACTCTGGGTTCATTTTCCCCAAAATCAGGGTTTTTTTCCCCCATTACTGGGTTCATTTTCCCAAAATCCTTTTTTCCCCCCTAAAACTGGGTGAAATTTCACACAAATCAGGTTTTCACCACCCAACAGTGTTCGTTTTCCCCCAAATCTTTAATGTCCACTCCTCACTGTGTTCATTTTCCCCCAAATCCGGGGTTTTCCCCCAAAACTGGGTTCATTTTCCCCAAAATCAGTTTTTTTCCCCCATTACTGGGTTCATTTTCCCCAAAATCAGTTTTTTTCCCCCATTACTGGGTTCATTTTTCCCATAATCGGGTTTTTTCCTCCCAAACGGGGTTCATTTTCCCCAAAATTCGGGTTTTTTACCCAATTACTGGGTTCATTTTCCCAAAAATAATTCTTTTTCCCCAAAATTGGGTTCATTTTCCTTAAAAACGGGTTTTTTACCCAAAACGGGGTTCATTTTCGGCATAAATAGCTTTTATCCTCCAAAACTATATTCATTTTTCACAAAGTCCTTATTTCCCCCCAAAACTGGATGCTTTTTCTCCAAAATCAGGTGTTCCCCTCCAAACAGTGTTCATTTTCTCCAAAATCTTCTATTTCCACTCAACACTGGGTTCATTTTCCGCATAATCAGAATTTTTCCTCCGAAACTAGGTTCATTTTCCGCAAAATCCCTATTAACCCCCAAAACTGGGTACATTTTCACACAAATCAGGTTGTCCCGTCCAAACTGATTTCATTTTCCTCAAAATCTTCTATTTCCACTCAACACTGGGTTCATTTTCCACAAAATCAGGGGGTTTTCTCACAAAGTGGGTTAATTTTTCCAAAAATCATTTTTTTACCCCAAAACTGGGTTCATTTTCCCCAAAATATGGTTTTTTCCACCAAAACTGGGTTTATTTCCCTACATATTAGGTTTTCCCCAACAAACTGTGTTCATTTTCCCCAAAATCCGGGTTTTTGACCCGATCACTGGGTTCATTTTCCCCAAAATCATTTTTTTCCCCAAAACTGGGTTCATTTTCCTTGAAAACAGGTTTTTCCGCAAAACTGGGTTCATTTTCCACATAATCAGCTTTTTTCCTCCGAAAATAGGTTCATTTTACATAAAATCCTTATTTCCCCCCCAAAACTCAGTTCATTTTCACACAAATCAGGTTTTCCCCTCCTATCTGATTTCATTTTCCCCAAAATCTTCTATTTCCATTCCACACTGGGTTCATTTTCCCAAAAATCATTTTTTCCCTAAAAACTGGGTTCATTTTCCCCATAATTGGGTTTTTTCCTCCCACACTGGGTTCATTTTCCCCAAAATCCGGTCTTTTTACCCAATTACTGGCTTTATTTCCACAAAATATTTTTTCCCCTCAAAACTGGGTTCATTTTCCCCATAATCAGCTTCTATCCTCCCAAACTGGGTTCATTTTCCCCAAAATCATTTTTTTCCTCAAAACACTGGGTGCATTTTCACACAAATCAAATTTTCCCCTCCAAACAGTGTTCATTTTCCCCAAAATCAGTTTTTTTCCCCATTACTGGGTTCATTTCCCCAAAATTGGGTTTTTTTCCCCCAAAACTGGGTTCATTTTCCCCAAAATCGTTTTTTTCCCTCCCAAACTGGGTTTATTTCCCTACAAATTGGGTTTTACCCACCAGACTGGGTTCATTTTCCCCAAAATCCTGGGTTTTTACCCAATTACTGGCTTTATTTCCACAAAATATTCCCCCCCCCCCCCAAACTGGGTTCATTTTCCCCATAATCAGCTTCTCTCCTCCTAAACTGGGTTCATTTTCCCCAAAATAATTTTTTCCCAAAAAAACTGGGTTCATTTTCCCCAAAATATGTTTTTTCCACCAAAACTGGGTTTATTTCCCTACATATCGGGTTTTCCCCACCAAATTGTGTTCATTTTCCCCAACATATGGATTTTTGAACCAGTTACTGGCTTTATTTCCCCAAAATCTTTTTTTTCCTTCAAAACTGGGTTCATTTTCACCAAAAATGTTTTTTTTTCCTCCAAACTGGTTTCATTTTCCCCATAATCAGATTTTTTCCTCCCAAACTGGGTTCATTTTCACCAAAATCCTTTTTTTTTCCGCCAAAACTGGGTGCATTTTCACACAAATCTAGTTTTCCCCTCCAAACTGGGTTCATTTTCCACAAAATCTGGTATTTCATTTACACTCTGTGTTCATTTTCCCCAAAATCAGGTTTTTTTTCCCCCATTACTGGGTTCATTTTCCCAAAATCCTTTTTTCCCCCCTAAAACTGGGTGAAATTTCACACAAATCAGGTTTTCACCACCCAACAGTGTTCGTTTTCCCCCAAATCTTTAATGTCCACTCCTCACTGTGTTCATTTTCCCCCAAATCCGGGGTTTTCCCCCAAAACTGGGTTCATTTTCCCCAAAATCAGTTTTTTTCCCCCATTACTGGGTTCATTTTCCCCAAAATAATTTTTTCCCCCATTACTGGGTTCATTTTTCCCATAATCGGGTTTTTTCCTCCCAAACGGGGTTCATTTTCCCCAAAATTCGGTTTTTTTACCCAATTACTGGGTTCATTTTCCCAAAAATAATTCTTTTTCCCCAAAATTGGGTTCATTTTCCTTAAAAACGGGTTTTTTACCCAAAACGGGGTTCATTTTCGGCATAAATAGCTTTTATCCTCCGAAACTATATTCATTTTCCACAAAGTCCTTATTTCCCCCCAAAACTGGATGCTTTTTCTCCAAAATCAGGTGTTCCCCTCCAAACAGTGTTCATTTTCTCCAAAATCTTCTATTTCCACTCAACACTGGGTTCATTTTCCGCATAATCAGAATTTTTCCTCCGAAACTAGGTTCATTTTCCGCAAAATCCCTATTAACCCCCAAAACTGGGTACATTTTCACACAAATCAGGTTGTCCCGTCCAAACTGATTTCATTTTCCTCAAAATCTTCTATTTCCACTCAACACTGGGTTCATTTTCCACAAAATCAGGGGGTTTTCTCACAAAGTGGGTTAATTTTTCCAAAAATCATTTTTTTACCCCAAAACTGGGTTCATTTTCCCCAAAATATGGTTTTTTCCACCAAAACTGGGTTTATTTCCCTACATATTAGGTTTTCCCCAACAAACTGTGTTCATTTTCCCCAAAATCCGGGTTTTTGACCCGATCACTGGGTTCATTTTCCCCAAAATCATTTTTTTCCCCAAAACTGGGTTCATTTTCCTTGAAAACAGGTTTTTCCGCAAAACTGGGTTCATTTTCCACATAATCAGCTTTTTTCCTCCGAAAATAGGTTCATTTTACATAAAATCCTTATTTCCCCCCCAAAACTCAGTTCATTTTCACACAAATCAGGTTTTCCCCTCCTATCTGATTTCATTTTCCCCAAAATCTTCTATTTCCATTCCACACTGGGTTCATTTTCCCAAAAATCATTTTTTCCCTAAAAACTGGGTTCATTTTCCCCATAATTGGGTTTTTTCCTCCCACACTGGGTTCATTTTCCCCAAAATCCGGTCTTTTTACCCAATTACTGGCTTTATTTCCACAAAATATTTTTTCCCCTCAAAACTGGGTTCATTTTCCCCATAATCAGCTTCTATCCTCCCAAACTGGGTTCATTTTCCCCAAAATCATTTTTTTCCTCAAAACACTGGGTGCATTTTCACACAAATCAAATTTTCCCCTCCAAACAGTGTTCATTTTCCCCAAAATCAGTTTTTTTCCCCATTACTGGGTTCATTTCCCCAAAATTGGGTTTTTTTCCCCCAAAACTGGGTTCATTTTCCCCAAAATCGTTTTTTTCCCTCCCAAACTGGGTTTATTTCCCTACAAATTGGGTTTTACCCACCAGACTGGGTTCATTTTCCCCAAAATCCTGGGTTTTTACCCAATTACTGGCTTTATTTCCACAAAATATTCCCCCCCCCCCCCAAACTGGGTTCATTTTCCCCATAATCAGCTTCTCTCCTCCTAAACTGGGTTCATTTTCCCCAAAATAATTTTTTCCCAAAAAAACTGGGTTCATTTTCCCCAAAATATGTTTTTTCCACCAAAACTGGGTTTATTTCCCTACATATCGGGTTTTCCCCACCAAATTGTGTTCATTTTCCCCAACATATGGATTTTTGAACCAGTTACTGGCTTTATTTCCCCAAAATCTTTTTTTTCCTTCAAAACTGGGTTCATTTTCACCAAAAATGTTTTTTTTTCCTCCAAACTGGTTTCATTTTCCCCATAATCAGATTTTTTCCTCCCAAACTGGGTTCATTTTCACCAAAATCCTTTTTTTTTCCGCCAAAACTGGGTGCATTTTCACACAAATCTAGTTTTCCCCTCCAAACTGGGTTCATTTTCCACAAAATCTGGTATTTCATTTACACTCTGTGTTCATTTTCCCCAAAATCAGGGTTTTTTTCCCCCATTACTGGGTTCATTTTCCCAAAATCCTTTTTTCCCCCCTAAAACTGGGTGAAATTTCACACAAATCAGGTTTTCACCACCCAACAGTGTTCGTTTTCCCCCAAATCTTTAATGTCCACTCCTCACTGTGTTCATTTTCCCCCAAATCCGGGGTTTTCCCCCAAAACTGGGTTCATTTTCCCCAAAATCAGTTTTTTTCCCCCATTACTGGGTTCATTTTCCCCAAAATAATTTTTTCCCCCATTACTGGGTTCATTTTTCCCATAATCGGGTTTTTTCCTCCCAAACGGGGTTCATTTTCCCCAAAATTCGGTTTTTTTACCCAATTACTGGGTTCATTTTCCCAAAAATAATTCTTTTTCCCCAAAATTGGGTTCATTTTCCTTAAAAACGGGTTTTTTACCCAAAACGGGGTTCATTTTCGGCATAAATAGCTTTTATCCTCCGAAACTATATTCATTTTCCACAAAGTCCTTATTTCCCCCCAAAACTGGATGCTTTTTCTCCAAAATCAGGTGTTCCCCTCCAAACAGTGTTCATTTTCTCCAAAATCTTCTATTTCCACTCAACACTGGGTTCATTTTCCGCATAATCAGAATTTTTCCTCCGAAACTAGGTTCATTTTCCGCAAAATCCCTATTAACCCCCAAAACTGGGTACATTTTCACACAAATCAGGTTGTCCCGTCCAAACTGATTTCATTTTCCTCAAAATCTTCTATTTCCACTCAACACTGGGTTCATTTTCCACAAAATCACGGGGTTTTCTCACAAAGTGGGTTAATTTTTCCAAAAATCATTTTTTTACCCCAAAACTGGGTTCATTTTCCCCAAAATATGGTTTTTTCCACCAAAACTGGGTTTATTTCCCTACATATTAGGTTTTCCCCAACAAACTGTGTTCATTTTCCCCAAAATCCGGGTTTTTGACCCGATCACTGTGTTCATTTTCCCCAAAATCATTTTTTTCCCCAAAACTGGGTTCATTTTCCTTGAAAACAGGTTTTTCCGCAAAACTGGGTTCATTTTCCACATAATCAGCTTTTTTTCCTCCGAAAATAGGTTCATTTTACATAAAATCCTTATTTTCCCCCCAAAACTCAGTTCATTTTCACACAAATCAGGTTTTCCCCTCCTATCTGATTTCATTTTCCCCAAAATCTTCTATTTCCATTCCACACTGGGTTCATTTTCCCAAAAATCATTTTTTCCCTAAAAACTGGGTTCATTTTCCCCATAATCGGGATTTTTCCTCCCACACTGGGTTCATTTTCCCCAAAATCAGGATTTTTTCCCCATTACTGGGTTCATTTTCCCCAAAATCATTTTTTTCCCCCCAAAACTCGGTCCATTTTCCCCAAAATATGTTTTTTTCCACCAAAAATGGGTTCACTTCCCTACAAATTTGGTTTTCCCTACCAAACTGGTTCCATTTTCCCCCAAATTAGAGTTTTTTACCCAATTACTGCGTTCATTTCCCCCAAAATCATTTTTCCCCCAAAAGGGGTTCATTTTCCGCATAATCAGATTTTTTCCTCCAAAACTAGGTTCATTTTCCACAAAATGCTTTCCCCCCCAAAAAACTGAGTGCATTTTCACACGAATCAGGTTTTCCCCTCCAAACTTATTTCATTTCCCCCCAAATCTTCTATTTCCAACTCCACACTGGGTTCGTTTTCCCCAAAATAGGTTTTTTTCCTCCCAAACTCGGTTTATTTCCCTACAAGCTGGTTTTTCCCCTCCAAACTGTGTTCGTTTTCCCCAAAATTCGGGATTTTTACCCAATTACTGGGTCATTTTGCCCAAAATCCCCTTTTTTCCCCCCATACCTGGCTGCATCTCCACACAAATCAAGTTTTCCCCTCCAAAGAGTGTTCATTTTCCCCCAAATCCGTTTTTTTTCCCCATTACTGGGTTCATTTCCCCAAAATCGGGTTTTTTCCCCAAAAACTGAACTGGGTTCATTTTCACCAAAGTCGGATTTTTTCCTCCCAAACTAGGTTGATTTTCCCCAAAGTCGGTTTTTTTCGAGCAAAACTCGGTTCATTTCCCTACAAGTTGGTTTCCCCCCCCCCAAAATTCTGTTGTTTTTCCCAAAAATTCGGGGGTTTTACCCGATTACTGGGTTCATTTTCCCCAAAATAATTTTTTTCCCCCAAACTGGGTTCATTTTCCTTAAAAATGGATTTTTCCTCCAAAACTGGGTTCATGTTCCGCATATCAGCATTTTTTCCTCCAAAACTAGGTTCATTTTCCAGAAAATCCCTATTAACCCCTCAAACTGGGTACATTTTCACACAAATCAGGTTGTCCCCTCCAAACTGATTTCATTTTCCTCAAAATCTTCTATTTCCACTCCGCACTTGGTTCATTTTCCCCAAAATCAGGATTTTTCCCCATTACTGGGTTCATTTTCTCCAAAATATATTTTTTCCACAAAACTGGGTTTATTTCCCCATAATTGGGTTTTTTCCTCCCACACTGGGTTCATTTTCCCCAAAATCCGGGCTTTTTACCCAATTACTGGCTTTATTTCCACAAAATATTTTTTCCCCTCAAAACTGGGTTCATTTTCCCCATAATCAGCTTCTATCCTCCCAAACTGGGTTCATTTTCCCCAAAATCATTTTTTTCCTCAAAACACTGGGTGCATTTTCACACAAATCAAATTTTCCCCTCCAAACAGTGTTCATTTTCCCCAAAATCAGTTTTTTTCCCCATTACTGGGTTCATTTCCCCAAAATTGGTTTTTTTTCCCCCAAAACTGGGTTCATTTTCCCCAAAATCGTTTTTTTCCCTCCCAAACTGGGTTTATTTCCCTACAAATTGGGTTTTACCCACCAGACTGGGTTCATTTTCCCCAAAATCCTGGGTTTTTACCCAATTACTGGCTTTATTTCCACAAAATATTTCCCCCCCCCCCCAAACTGGGTTCATTTTCCCCATAATCAGCTTCTCTCCTCCCAAACTGGGTTCATTTTCCCCAAAATAATTTTTTCCCAAAAAAACTGGGTTCATTTTCCCCAAAATATGTTTTTTCCACCAAAACTGGGTTTATTTCCCTACATATCGGGTTTTCCCCACCAAATTGTGTTCATTTTCCCCAACATATGGATTTTTGAACCAGTTACTGGCTTTATTTCCCCAAAATTTTTTTTTTCCTTCAAAACTGGGTTCATTTTCACCAAAAATGTTTTTTTTTCCTCCAAACTGGTTTCATTTTCCCCATAATCAGATTTTTTCCTCCCAAACTGGGTTCATTTTCACCAAAATCCTTTTTTTTTCCGCCAAAACTGGGTGCATTTTCACACAAATCTAGTTTTCCCCTCCAAACTGGGTTCATTTTCCACAAAATCTGGTATTTCATTTACACTCTGGGTTCATTTTCCCCAAAATCAGGTTTTTTTTCCCCCATTACTGGGTTCATTTTCCCAAAATCCTTTTTTCCCCCCTAAAACTGGGTGAAATTTCACACAAATCAGGTTTTCACCACCCAACAGTGTTCGTTTTCCCCCAAATCTTTAATGTCCACTCCTCACTGTGTTCATTTTCCCCCAAATCCGGGGTTTTCCCCCAAAACTGGGTTCATTTTCCCCAAAATCAGTTTTTTTCCCCCATTACTGGGTTCATTTTTCCCATAATCGGGTTTTTTCCTCCCAAACGGGGTTCATTTTCCCCAAAATTCGGGTTTTTTACCCAATTACTGGGTTCATTTTCCCAAAAATAATTCTTTTTCCCCAAAATTGGGTTCATTTTCCTTAAAAACGGGTTTTTTACCCAAAACGGGGTTCATTTTCGGCATAAATACCTTTTATCCTCCGAAACTATATTCATTTTCCACAAAGTCCTTATTTCCCCCCAAAACTGGATGCTTTTTCTCCAAAATCAGGTGTTCCCCTCCAAACAGTGTTCATTTTCTCCAAAATCTTCTATTTCCACTCAACACTGGGTTCATTTTCCGCATAATCAGAATTTTTCCTCCGAAACTAGGTTCATTTTCCGCAAAATCCCTATTAACCCCCAAAACTGGGTACATTTTCACACAAATCAGGTTGTCCCGTCCAAACTGATTTCATTTTCCTCAAAATCTTCTATTTCCACTCAACACTGGGTTCATTTTCCACAAAATCAGGGGGTTTTCTCACAAAGTGGGTTCATTTTTCCAAAAATAATTTTTTTACCCCAAAACTGGGTTCATTTCCCCAAAATATGTTTTTTTCCACCAAAACTGGGTTTATTTCCCTACATATTAGGTTTTCCCCAACAAACTGTGTTCATTTTCCCCAAAATCCGGGTTTTTGACCCGATCACTGGGTTCATTTTCCCCAAAATCATTTTTTTCCCCAAAACTGGGTTCATTTTCCTTGAAAACAGGTTTTTCCGCAAAACTGGGTTCATTTTCCACATAATCAGCTTTTTTACTCCGAAAATAGGTTCATTTTACATAAAATCCTTATTTTCCCCCCAAAACTCAGTTCATTTTCACACAAATCAGGTTTTCCCCTCCTATCTGATTTCATTTTCCCCAAAATCTTCTATTTCCATTCCACACTGGGTTCATTTTCCCAAAAATCATTTTTTCCTTAAAAACTGGGTTCATTTTCCCCATAATCGGGTTTTTTCCTCCCACACTGGGTTCATTTTCCCCAAAATCAGGATTTTTTCCCCATTACTGGGTTCATTTTCCCCAAAATCATTTTTTCCCCCCCAAAACTCGGTCCATTTTCCCCAAAATATGTTTTTTTCCACCAAAAATGGGTTCACATCCCTACAAATTTGGTTTTCCCTACCAAACTGGTTCCATTTTCCCACAAATTAGAGTTTTTTACCCAATTACTGCGTTCATTTCCCCCAAAATCATTTTTCCCCCCAAAAGGGGTTCATTTTCCACATAATCAGATTTTTTCCTCCAAAACTAGGTTCATTTTCCACAAAATGCTTTCCCCCCCAAAAAACTGAGTGCATTTTAACACGAATCAGGTTTTCCCCTCCAAACTTATTTCATTTCCCCCCAAATCTTCTATTTCCAACTCCACACTGGGTTCGTTTTCCCCAAAATAGGTTTTTTTCCTCCCAAACTCGGTTTATTTCCCTACAAGCTGGTTTTTCCCCTCCAAACTGTGTTCGTTTTCCCCAAAATTCGGGATTTTTACCCAATTACTGGGTCATTTTGCCCAAAATCCCCTTTTTTCCCCCCATACCTGGCTGCATCTCCACACAAATCAAGTTTTCCCCTCCAAAGAGTGTTCATTTTCCCCCAAATCCGTTTTTTTTCCCCATTACTGGGTTCATTTCCCCAAAATCGGGTTTTTTCCCCAAAAACTGAACTGGGTTCATTTTCACCAAAGTCGGATTTTTTCCTCCCAAACTAGGTTGATTTTCCCCAAAGTCGGTTTTTTTCGAGCAAAACTCGGTTCATTTCCCTACAAGTTGGTTTCCCCCCCCCCAAAATTCTGTTGTTTTTCCCAAAAATTCGGGGGTTTTACCCGATTACTGGGTTCATTTTCCCCAAAATAATTTTTTTCCCCCAAACTGGGTTCATTTTCCTTAAAAATGGATTTTTCCTCCAAAACAGGGTTCATGTTCCGCATAATCAGCATTTTTTCCTCCAAAACTAGGTTCATTTTCCAGAAAATCCCTATTAACCCCTCAAACTGGGTACATTTTCACACAAATCAGGTTGTCCCCTCCAAACTGATTTCATTTTCCTCAAAATCTTCTATTTCCACTCCGCACTTGGTTCATTTTCCCCAAAATCAGGATTTTTCCCCATTACTGGGTTCATTTTCCACAAAATATATTTTTTCCACAAAACTGGGTTTATTTCCCTACAAATTGGGTTTTCCCCACCAGACTGGGTTCATTTTCCCCAAAATCCGGGCTTTTTATCCAATTACTGGCTTTATTTCCACAAAATATTTTTTCCCCCCAAAACTGGGTTCATTTTCCCCATAATCAGCTTCTATCCTCACAAACTGGCTTCATTTTCCCCAAAATCCTTTTTTTTCCTCAAAACACTGGGTGCAATTTCACACAAATCAAGTTTTCCCCTCCAAACAGTGTTCATTTTCCCCAAAATCGTTTTTTTCCCTCCCAAACTGGGTTTATTTCCCTACAAATTGGGTTTTACCCACCAGACTGGGTTCATTTTCCCCAAAATCCTGGGTTTTTACCCAATTACTGGCTTTATTTCCACAAAATATTTCCCCCCCCCCCAAACTGGGTTCATTTTCCCCATAATCAGCTTCTCTCCTCCCAAACTGGGTTCATTTTCCCCAAAATAATTTTTTCCCAAAAAAACTGGGTTCATTTTCCCCAAAATATGTTTTTTCCACCAAAACTGGGTTTATTTCCCTACATATCGGGTTTTCCCCACCAAATTGTGTTCATTTTCCCCAACATATGGATTTTTGAACCAGTTACTGGCTTTATTTCCCCAAAATCTTTTTTTTCCTTCAAAACTGGGTTCATTTTCACCAAAAATGTTTTTTTTTCCTCCAAACTGGTTTCATTTTCCCCATAATCAGATTTTTTCCTCCCAAACTGGGTTCATTTTCACCAAAATCCTTTTTTTTTCCGCCAAAACTGGGTGCATTTTCACACAAATCTAGTTTTCCCCTCCAAACTGGGTTCATTTTCCACAAAATCTGGTATTTCATTTACACTCTGGGTTCATTTTCCCCAAAATCAGGTTTTTTTTCCCCCATTACTGGGTTCATTTTCCCAAAATCCTTTTTTCCCCCCTAAAACTGGGTGAAATTTCACACAAATCAGGTTTTCACCACCCAACAGTGTTCGTTTTCCCCCAAATCTTTAATGTCCACTCCTCACTGTGTTCATTTTCCCCCAAATCCGGGGTTTTCCCCCAAAACTGGGTTCATTTTCCCCAAAATCAGTTTTTTTCCCCCATTACTGGGTTCATTTTCCCCAAAATCAGTTTTTTTCCCCCATTACTGGGTTCATTTTTCCCATAATCGGGTTTTTTCCTCCCAAACGGGGTTCATTTTCCCCAAAATTCGGGTTTTTTACCCAATTACTGGGTTCATTTTCCCAAAAATAATTCTTTTTCCCCAAAATTGGGTTCATTTTCCTTAAAAACGGGTTTTTTACCCAAAACGGGGTTCATTTTCGGCATAAATAGCTTTTATCCTCCGAAACTATATTCATTTTCCACAAAGTCCTTATTTCCCCCCAAAACTGGATGCTTTTTCTCCAAAATCAGGTGTTCCCCTCCAAACAGTATTCATTTTCTCCAAAATCTTCTATTTCCACTCAACACTGGGTTCATTTTCCGCATAATCAGAATTTTTCCTCCGAAACTAGGTTCATTTTCCGCAAAATCCCTATTAACCCCCAAAACTGGGTACATTTTCACACAAATCAGGTTGTCCCGTCCAAACTGATTTCATTTTCCTCAAAATCTTCTATTTCCACTCAACACTGGGTTCATTTTCCACAAAATCACGGGGTTTTCTCACAAAGTGGGTTCATTTTTCCAAAAATCATTTTTTTACCCCAAAACTGGGTTCATTTTCCCCAAAATATGTTTTTTTCCACCAAAACTGGGTTTATTTCCCTACATATTAGGTTTTCCCCAACAAACTGTGTTCATTTTCCCCAAAATCCGGGTTTTTGACCCGATCACTGGGTTCATTTTCCCCAAAATCATTTTTTTCCCCAAATCTGGGTTCATTTTCCTTGAAAACAGGTTTTTCCGCAAAACTGGGTTCATTTTCCACATAATCAGCTTTTTTTCCTCCGAAAATAGGTTCATTTTACATAAAATCCTTATTTTCCCCCCAAAACTCAGTTCATTTTCACACAAATCAGGTTTTCCCCTCCTATCTGATTTCATTTTCCCCAAAATCTTCTATTTCCATTCCACACTGGGTTCATTTTCCCAAAAATCATTTTTTCCCTAAAAACTGGGTTCATTTTCCCCATAATTGGGTTTTTTCCTCCCACACTGGGTTCATTTTCCCCAAAATCCGGGCTTTTTACCCAATTGCTGGCTTTATTTCCACAAAATATTTTTTCCCCTCAAAACTGGGTTCATTTTCCCCATAATCAGCTTCTATCCTCCCAAACTGGGTTCATTTTCCCCAAAATCATTTTTTTCCTCAAAACACTGGGTGCATTTTCACACAAATCAAATTTTCCCCTCCAAACAGTGTTCATTTTCCCCAAAATCAGGTTTTTTCCCCATTACTGGGTTCATTTCCCCAAAATTGGGTTTTTCCCCCCAAAACTGGGTTCATTTTCCCCAAAATCGGTTTTTTCCCTCCCAAACTGGGTTTATTTCCCTACAAATTGGGTTTTACCCACCAGACTGGGTTCATTTTCCCCAAAATCCTGGGTTTTTACCCAATTACTGGCTTTATTTCCACAAAATATTTCCCCCCCCCCCCAACCTGACTGGGTTCATTTTCACCATAATCAGCTTCTCTCCTCCTAAACTGGGTTCATTTTCCCCAAAATAATTTTTTCCCAAAAAAACTGGGTTCATTTTCCCCAAAATATGTTTTTTCCACCAAAACTGGGTTTATTTCCCTACATATCGGGTTTTCCCCACCAAATTGTGTTCATTTTCCCCAACATATGGATTTTTGAACCAGTTACTGGCTTTATTTCCCCAAATTTTTTTTTTTCCTTCAAAACTGGGTTCCTTTTCACCAAAAATGTTTTTTTTTCCTCCAAACTGGTTTCATTTTCCCCATAATCAGATTTTTTCCTCCCAAACTGGGTTCATTTTCACCAAAATCCTTTTTTTTTCCGCCAGAACTGGGTGCATTTTCACACAAATCTAGTTTTCCCCTCCAAACTGGGTTCATTTTCCACAAAATCTGGTATTTCATTTACACTCTGGGTTCATTTTCCCCAAAATCAGGTATTTTTTCCCCCATTACTGGGTTCATTTTCCCAAAATCCTTTTTTCCCCCCTAAAACTGGGTGAAATTTCACACAAATCAGGTTTTCACCACCCAACAGTGTTCGTTTTCCCCCAAATCTTTAATGTCCACTCCTCACTGTGTTCATTTTCCCCCAAATCCGGGGTTTTCCCCCAAAACTGGGTTCATTTTCCCCAAAATCAGTTTTTTCCCCCATTACTGGGTTCATTTTCCCCAAAATAATTTTTTTCCCCAAAACTGGGTTCATTTTTCCCATAATCGGGTTTTTTCCTCCCAAACGGGGTTCATTTTCCCCAAAATTCAGGTTTTTTACCCAATTACTGGGTTCATTTTCCCAAAAATAATTCTTTTTCCCCAAAATTGGGTTCATTTTCCTTAAAAACGGGTTTTTTACCCAAAACGGGGTTCATTTTCGGCATAAATAGCTTTTATCCTCCGAAACTATATTCATTTTCCACAAAGTCCTTATTTCCCCCCAAAACTGGATGCTTTTTCTCCAAAATCAGGTGTTCCCCTCCAAACAGTGTTCATTTTCTCCAAAATCTTCTATTTCCACTCAACACTGGGTTCATTTTCCGCATAATCAGAATTTTTCCTCCGAAACTAGGTTCATTTTCCGCAAAATCCCTATTAACCCCCAAAACTGGGTACATTTTCACACAAATCAGGTTGTCCCGTCCAAACTGATTTCATTTTCCTCAAAATCTTCTATTTCCACTCAACACTGGGTTCATTTTCCACAAAATCACGGGGTTTTCTCACAAAGTGGGTTCATTTTTCCAAAAATCATTTTTTTACCCGAAAACTGGGTTCATTTTCCCCAAAATATGGTTTTTCCACCAAAACTGGGTTTATTTCCCTACATATTAGGTTTTCCCCAACAAACTGTGTTCATTTTCCCCAAAATCCGGGTTTTTGACCCGATCACTGGGTTCATTTTCCCCAAAATCATTTTTTCCCCAAAACTGGGTTCATTTTCCTTGAAAACAGTTTTTTCCGCAAAACTGGGTTCATTTTCCACATAATCAGCTTTTTCCTCCGAAAATAGGTTCATTTTACATAAAATCCTTATTTTCCCCCCAAAACTCAGTTCATTTTCACACAAATCAGGTTTTCCCCTCCTATCTGATTTCATTTTCCCCAAAATCTTCTATTTCCATTCCACACTGGGTTCATTTTCCCAAAAATCATTTTTTCCCTAAAAACTGGGTTCATTTTCCCCATAATCGGGTTTTTTCCTCCCACACTGGGTTCATTTTCCCCAAAATCAGGATTTTTTCCCCATTACTGGGTTCATTTTCCCCAAAATCATTTTTTCCCCCCCAAAACTCGGTCCATTTTCCCCAAAATATGTTTTTTTCCACCAAAAATGGGTTCACTTCCCTACAAATTTGGTTTTCCCTACCAAACTGGTTCCATTTTCCCCCAAATTAGAGTTTTTACCCAATTACTGCGTTCATTTCCCCCAAAATCATTTTTCCCCCAAAAGGGGTTCATTTTCCGCATAATCAGATTTTTTCCTCCAAAACTAGGTTCATTTTCCACAAAATGCATTCCCCCCCAAAAAACTGAGTGCATTTTAACACGAATCAGGTTTTCCCCTCCAAACTTATTTCATTTCCCCCCAAATTTTCTATTTCCAACTCCACACTGGGTTCGTTTTCCCAAAATAGGTTTTTTTCCTCCCAAACTCGGTTTATTTCCCTACAAGCTGGTTTTTCCCCTCCAAACTGTGTTCGTTTTCCCCAAAATTCGGGATTTTTACCCAATTACTGGGTCATTTTGCCCAAAATCCCCTTTTTTCCCCCCATACCTGGCTGCATCTCCACACAAATCAAGTTTTCCCCTCCAAAGAGTGTTCATTTTCCCCCAAATCCGGTTTTTTTCCCCATTACTGGGTTCATTTCCCCAAAATCGGGTTTTTTCCCCAAAAACTGAACTGGGTTCATTTTCACCAAAGTCGGATTTTTTCCTCCCAAACTAGGTTGATTTTCCCCAAAGTCGGTTTTTTTCGAGCAAAACTCGGTTCATTTCCCTACAAGTTGGTTGCCCCCCCCCCAAAATTCTGTTGTTTTTCACAAAAATTCGGGGGTTTTACCCGATTACTGGGTTCATTTCCCCCAAAATAATTTTTTTCCCCCAAACTGGGTTCATTTTCCTTAAAAATGGATTTTTCCTCCAAAACTGGGTTCATGTTCCGCATAATCAGCATTTTTTCCTCCAAAACTAGGTTCATTTTCCAGAAAATCCCTATTAACCCCTCAAACTGGGTACATTTTCACACAAATCAGGTTGTCCCCTCCAAACTGATTTCATTTTCCTCAAAATCTTCTATTTCCACTCCGCACTTGGTTCATTTTCCCCAAAATCAGGATTTTTCCCCATTACTGGGTTCATTTTCCCCAAAATATATTTTTTCCACAAAACTGGGTTTATTTCCCTACAAATTGGGTTTTCCCCACCAGACTGGGTTCATTTTCCCCAAAATCCGGGCTTTTTACCCAATTACTGGCTTTATTTCCACAAAATATTTTTTCCCCCCAAAACTGGGTTCATTTTCCCCATAATCAGCTTCTATCCTCACAAACTGGCTTCATTTTCCCCAAAATCCTTTTTTTTCCTCAAAACACTGGGTGCATTTTCACACAAATCAAGTTTTCCCCTCCAAACAGTGTTCATTTTCCCCAAAATCGGTTTTTTCCCTCCCAAACTGGGTTTATTTCCCTACAAATTGGGTTTTACCCACCAGACTGGGTTCATTTTCCCCAAAATCCTGGGTTTTTACCCAATTACTGGCTTTATTTCCACAAAATATTCCCCCCGCCCCCCAAACTGGGTTCATTTTCCCCATAATCAGCTTCTCTCCTCCCAAACTGGGTTCATTTTCCCCAAAATAATTTTTTCCCAAAAAAACTGGGTTCATTTTCCCCAAAATATGTTTTTTCCACCAAAACTGGGTTTATTTCCCTACATATCGGTTTTTCCCCACCAAATTGTGTTCATTTTCCCCAACATATGGATTTTTGAACCAGTTACTGGCTTTATTTCCCCAAAATCTTTTTTTTCCTTCAAAACTGGGTTCATTTTCACCAAAAATGTTTTTTTTTCCTCCAAACTGGTTTCATTTTCCCCATAATCAGATTTTTTCCTCCCAAACTGGGTTCATTTTCACCAAAATCCTTTTTTTTTCCGCCAAAACTGGGTGCATTTTCACACAAATCTAGTTTTCCCCTCCAAACTGGGTTCATTTTCCACAAAATCTGGTATTTCATTTACACTCTGTGTTCATTTTCCCCAAAATCAGGTTTTTTTTCCCCCATTACTGGGTTCATTTTCCCAAAATCCTTTTTTCCCCCCTAAAACTGGGTGAAATTTCACACAAATCAGGTTTTCACCACCCAACAGTGTTCGTTTTCCCCCAAATCTTTAATGTCCACTCCTCACTGTGTTCATTTTCCCCCAAATCCGGGGTTTTCCCCCAAAACTGGGTTCATATTCCCCAAAATCAGTTTTTTTCCCCCATTACTGGGTTCATTTTCCCCAAAATCAGTTTTTTTCCCCCATTACTGGGATCATTTTTCCCATAATCGGGTTTTTTCCTCCCAAACGGGGTTCATTTTCCCCAAAATTCGGGTTTTTTACCCAATTACTGGGTTCATTTTCCCAAAAATAATTTTTTTCCCCAAAATTGGGTTCATTTTCCTTAAAAACGGGTTTTTTACCCAAAACGGGGTTCATTTTCGGCATAAATAGCTTTTATCCTCCGAAACTATATTCATTTTCCACAAAGTCCTTATTTCCCCCCAAAACTGGATGCTTTTTCTCCAAAATCAGGTGTTCCCCTCCAAACAGTGTTCATTTTCTCCAAAATCTTCTATTTCCACTCAACACTGGGTTCATTTTCCGCATAATCAGAATTTTTCCTCCGAAACTAGGTTCATTTTCCGCAAAATCCCTATTAACCCCCAAAACTGGGTACATTTTCACACAAATCAGGTTGTCCCGTCCAAACTGATTTCATTTTCCTCAAAATCTTCTATTTCCACTCAACACTGGGTTCATTTTCCACAAAATCACGGGGTTTTCTCACAAAGTGGGTTAATTTTTCCAAAAATCATTTTATTACCCCAAAACTGGGTTCATTTTCCCCAAAATATGTTTTTTCCACCAAAACTGGGTTTATTTCCCTACATATTAGGTTTTCCCCAACAAACTGTGTTCATTTTCCCCAAAATCCGGGTTTTTGACCCGATCACTGGGTTCATTTTCCCCAAAATCATTTTTTTTCCCAAAACTGGGTTCATTTTCCTTGAAAACAGGTTTTTCCGCAAAACTGGGTTCATTTTCCACATAATCAGCTTTTTTTCCTCCGAAAATAGGTTCATTTTACATAAAATCCTTATTTTCCCCCCAAAACTCAGTTCATTTTCACACAAATCAGTTTTTCCCCTCCTATCTGATTTCATTTTCCCCAAAATCTTCTATTTCCATTCCACACTGGGTTCATTTTCCCAAAAATCATTTTTTCCCTAAAAACTGGGTTCATTTTCCCCATAATTGGGTTTTTTCCTCCCACACTGGGTTCATTTTCCCCAAAATCCGGGCTTTTTACCCAATTACTGGCTTTATTTCCACAAAATATTTTTTCCCCTCAAAACTGGGTTCATTTTCCCCATAATCAGCTTCTATCCTCCCAAACTGGGTTCATTTTCCCCAAAATCATTTTTTTCCTCAAAACACTGGGTGCATTTTCACACAAATCAAATTTTCCCCTCCAAACAGTGTTCATTTTCCCCAAAATAAGTTTTTTTCCCCATTACTGGGTTCATTTCCCCAAAATTGGGTTTTTTTCCCCCAAAACTGGGTTCATTTTCCCCAAAATCGTTTTTTTCCCTCCCAAACTGGGTTTATTTCCCTACAAATTGGGTTTTACCCACCAGACTGGGTTCATTTTCCCCAAAATCCTGGGTTTTTACCCAATTACTGGCTTTATTTCCACAAAATATTCCCCCCGCCCCCCCAAACTGGGTTCATTTTCCCCATAATCAGCTTCTCTCCTCCCAAACTGGGTTCATTTTCCCCAAAATAATTTTTTCCCAAAAAAACTGGGTTCATTTTCCCCAAAATATGTTTTTTCCACCGAAACTGGGTTTATTTCCCTACATATCGGGTTTTCCCCACCAAATTGTGTTCATTTTCCCCAACATATGGATTTTTGAACCAGTTACTGGCTTTATTTCCCCAAAATCTTTTTTTTCCTTCAAAACTGGGTTCATTTTCACCAAAAATGTTTTTTTTTCCTCCAAACTGGTTTCATTTTCCCCATAATCAGATTTTTTCCCCCCAAACTGGGTTCATTTTCACCAAAATCCTTTTTTTTTCCGCCAAAACTGGGTGCATTTTCACACAAATCTAGTTTTCCCCTCCAAACTGGGTTCATTTTCCACAAAATCTGGTATTTCATTTACACTCTGTGTTCATTTTCCCCAAAATCAGGTTTTTTTCCCCCATTACTGGGTTCATTTTCCCAAAATCCTTTTTTCCCCCCTAAAACTGGGTGAAATTTCACACAAATCAGGTTTTCACCACCCAACAGTGTTCGTTTTCCCCCAAATCTTTAATGTCCACTCCTCACTGTGTTCATTTTCCCCCAAATCCGGGGTTGTCCCCCAAAACTGGGTTCATTTTCCCCAAAATCAGTTTTTTTCCCCCATTACTGGGTTCATTTTCCCCAAAATCAGTTTTTTTCCCCCATTACTGGGTTCATTTTTCCCATAATCGGGTTTTTTCCTCCCAAACGGGGTTCATTTTCCCCAAAATTCGGGTTTTTTACCCAATTACTGGGTTCATTTTCCCAAAAATAATTTTTTTCCCCAAAATTGGGTTCATTTTCCTTAAAAACGGGTTTTTTACCCAAAACGGGGTTCATTTTCGGCATAAATAGCTTTTATCCTCCGAAACTATATTCATTTTCCACAAAGTCCTTATTTCCCCCCAAAACTGGATGCTTTTTCTCCAAAATCAGGTGTTCCCCTCCAAACAGTATTCATTTTCTCCAAAATCTTCTATTTCCACTCAACACTGGGTTCATTTTCCGCATAATCAGAATTTTTCCTCCGAAACTAGGTTCATTTTCCGCAAAATCCCTATTAACCCCCAAAACTGGGTACATTTTCACACAAATCAGGTTGTCCCGTCCAAACTGATTTCATTTTCCTCAAAATCTTCTATTTCCACTCAACACTGGGTTCATTTTCCACAAAATCACGGGGTTTTCTCACAAAGTGGGTTAATTTTTCCAAAAATCATTTTTTTACCCCAAAACTGGGTTCATTTTCCCCAAAATATGTTTTTTCCACCAAAACTGGGTTTATTTCCCTACATATTAGGTTTTCCCCAACAAACTGTGTTCATTTTCCCCAAAATCCGGGTTTTTGACCCGATCACTGGGTTCATTTTCCCCAAAATCATTTTTTTCCCCAAAACTGGGTTCATTTTCCTTGAAAACAGGTTTTTCCGCAAAACTGGGTTCATTTTCCACATAATCAGCTTTTTTTCCTCCGAAAATAGGTTCATTTTACATAAAATCCTTATTTTCCCCCCAAAACTCAGTTCATTTTCACACAAATCAGGTTTTCCCCTCCTATCTGATTTCATTTTCCCCAAAATCTTCTATTTCCATTCCACACTGGGTTCATTTTCCCAAAAATCATTTTTTCCCTAAAAACTGGGTTCATTTTCCCCATAATTGGGTTTTTTCCTCCCACACTGGGTTCATTTTCCCCAAAATCCGGGCTTTTTACCCAATTACTGGCTTTATTTCCACAAAATATTTTTTCCCCTCAAAACTGGGTTCATTTTCCCCATAATCAGCTTCTATCCTCCCAAACTGGGTTCATTTTCCCCAAAATCATTTTTTTCCTCAAAACACTGGGTGCATTTTCACACAAATCAAATTTTCCCCTCCAAACAGTGTTCATTTTCCCCAAAATCAGTTTTTTTTCCCCATTACTGGGTTCATTTCCCCAAAATTGGGTTTTTTTCCCCCAAAACTGGGTTCATTTTCCCCAAAATCGTTTTTTTCCCTCCCAAACTGGGTTTATTTCCCTACAAATTGGGTTTTACCCACCAGACTGGGTTCATTTTCCCCAAAATCCTGGGTTTTTACCCAATTACTGGCTTTATTTCCACAAAATATTTCCCCCCCCCCCCCCAAACTGGGTTCATTTTCCCCATAATCAGCTTCTCTCCTCCTAAACTGGGTTCATTTTCCCCAAAATAATTTTTTCCCCAAAAAACTGGGTTCATTTTCCCCAAAATATGTTTTTTCCACCAAAACTGGGTTTATTTCCCTACATATCGGGTTTTCCCCACCAAATTGTGTTCATTTTCCCCAACATATGGATTTTTGAACCAGTTACTGGCTTTATTTCCCCAAAATCTTTTTTTTCCTTCAAAACTGGGTTCATTTTCACCAGAAATTTTTTTTTTTCCTCCAAACTGGTTTCATTTTCCCCATAATCAGATTTTTTCCTCCCAAACTGGGTTCATTTTCACCAAAATCCTTTTTTTTCCCGCCAAAACTGGGTGCATTTTCACACAAATCTAGTTTTCCCCTCCAAACTGGGTTCATTTTTCACAAAATCTGGTATTTCATTTACACTCTGGGTTCATTTTCCCCAAAATCAGTTTTTTTTTCCCCCATTACTGGGTTCATTTTCCCAAAATCCTTTTTTCCCCCCTAAAACTGGGTGAAATTTCACACAAATCAGGTTTTCACCACCCAACAGTGTTCGTTTTCCCCCAAATCTTTAATGTCCACTCCTCACTGTGTTCATTTTCCCCCAAATCCGGGGTTTTCCCCCAAAACTGGGTTCATATTCCCCAAAATCAGTTTTTTTCCCCCATTACTGGGTTCATTTTCCCCAAAATCAGTTTTTTTCCCCCATTACTGGGTTCATTGTTCCCATAATCGGGTTTTTTCCTCCCAAACGGGGTTCATTTTCCCCAAAATTCGGTTTTTTTACCCAATTACTGGGTTCATTTTCCCAAAAATAATTTTTTTCCCCAAAATTGGGTTCATTTTCCTTAAAAACGGGTTTTTTACCCAAAACGGGGTTCATTTTCGGCATAAATAGCTTTTATCCTCCGAAACTATATTCATTTTCCACAAAGTCCTTATTTCCCCCCAAAACTGGATGCTTTTTCTCCAAAATCAGGTGTTCCCCTCCAAACAGTGTTCATTTTCTCCAAAATCTTCTATTTCCACTCAACACTGGGTTCATTTTCCGCATAATCAGAATTTTTCCTCCGAAACTAGGTTCATTTTCCGCAAAATCCCTATTAACCCCCAAAACTGGGTACATTTTCACACAAATCAGGTTGTCCCGTCCAAACTGATTTCATTTTCCTCAAAATCTTCTATTTCCACTCAACACTGGGTTCATTTTCCACAAAATCACGGGGTTTTCTCACAAAGTGGGTTAATTTTTCCAAAAATCATTTTTTTACCCCAAAACTGGGTTCATTTTCCCCAAAATATGTTTTTTCCACCAAAACTGGGTTTATTTCCCTACATATTAGGTTTTCCCCAACAAACTGTGTTCATTTTCCCCAAAATCCGGGTTTTTGACCCGATCACTGGGTTCATTTTCCCCAAAATCATTTTTTTCCCCAAAACTGGGTTCATTTTCCTTGAAAACAGGTTTTTCCGCAAAACTGGGTTCATTTTCCACATAATCAGCTTTTTTTCCTCCGAAAATAGGTTCATTTTACATAAAATCCTTATTTTCCCCCCAAAACTCAGTTCATTTTCACACAAATCAGGTTTTCCCCTCCTATCTGATTTCATTTTCCCCAAAATCTTCTATTTCCATTCCACACTGGGTTCATTTTCCCAAAAATCATTTTTTCCCTAAAAACTGGGTTCATTTTCCCCATAATTGGGTTTTTTCCTCCCACACTGGGTTCATTTTCCCCAAAATCCGGGCTTTTTACCCAATTACTGGCTTTATTTCCACAAAATATTTTTCCCCTCAAAACTGGGTTCATTTTCCCCATAATCAGCTTCTATCCTCCCAAACTGGGTTCATTTTCCCCAAAATCATTTTTTTCCTCAAAACACTGGGTGCATTTTCACACAAATCAAATTTTCCCCTCCAAACAGTGTTCATTTTCCCCAAAATCAGTTTTTTTCCCCATTACTGGGTTCATTTCCCCAAAATTGGGTTTTTTTCCCCCAAAACTGGGTTCATTTTCCCCAAAATCGTTTTTTTCCCTCCCAAACTGGGTTTATTTCCCTACAAATTGGGTTTTACCCACCAGACTGGGTTCATTTTCCCCAAAATCCTGGGTTTTTACCCAATTACTGGCTTTATTTCCACAAAATATTTCCCCCCCCCCCCCCCCCAAACTGGGTTCATTTTCCCCATAATCAGCTTCTCTCCTCCTAAACTGGGTTCATTTTCCCCAAAATAATTTTTTCCCCAAAAAACTGGGTTCATTTTCCCCAAAATATGTTTTTTCCACCAAAACTGGGTTTATTTCCCTACATATCGGGTTTTCCCCACCAAATTGTGTTCATTTTCCCCAACATATGGATTTTGAACCAGTTACTGGCTTTATTTCCCCAAAATCTTTTTTTTCCTTCAAACTGGGTTCATTTTCACCAAAAATTTTTTTTTTCCTCCAAACTGGTTTCATTTTCCCCATAATCAGATTTTTTCCTCCCAAACTGGGTTCATTTTCACCAAAATCCTTTTTTTTTCCGCCAAAACTGGGTGCATTTTCACACAAATCTAGTTTTCCCCTCCAAACTGGGTTCATTTTTCACAAAATCTGGTATTTCATTTACACTCTGGGTTCATTTTCCCCAAAATCAGGTTTTTTTCCCCCATTACTGGGTTCATTTTCCCAAAATCCTTTTTTCCCCCCTAAAACTGGGTGAAATTTCACACAAATCAGGTTTTCACCACCCAACAGTGTTCGTTTTCCCCCAAATCTTTAATGTCCACTCCTCACTGTGTTCATTTCCCCCAAATCCGGGGTTTTCCCCCAAAACTGGGTTCATATTCCCCAAAATCAGTTTTTTTCCCCCATTACTGGGTTCATTTTCCCCAAAATCAGTTTTTTTCCCCCATTACTGGGTTCATTGTTCCCATAATCGGGTTTTTTCCTCCCAAACGGGGTTCATTTTCCCCAAAATTCGGTTTTTTTACCCAATTACTGGGTTCATTTTCCCAAAAATAATTTTTTTCCCAAAATTGGGTTCATTTTCCTTAAAAACGGGTTTTTTACCCAAAACGGGGTTCATTTTCGGCATAAATAGCTTTTATCCTCCGAAACTATATTCATTTTCCACAAAGTCCTTATTTCCCCCCAAAACTGGATGCTTTTTCTCCAAAATCAGGTGTTCCCCTCCAAACAGTGTTCATTTTCTCCAAAATCTTCTATTTCCACTCAACACTGGGTTCATTTTCCGCATAATCAGAATTTTTCCTCCGAAACTAGGTTCATTTTCCGCAAAATCCCTATTAACCCCCAAAACTGGGTACATTTTCACACAAATCAGGTTGTCCCGTCCAAACTGATTTCATTTTCCTCAAAATCTTCTATTTCCACTCAACACTGGGTTCATTTTCCACAAAATCACGGGGTTTTCTCACAAAGTGGGTTAATTTTTCCAAAAATCATTTTTTTACCCCAAAACTGGGTTCATTTTCCCCAAAATATGTTTTTTCCACCAAAACTGGGTTTATTTCCCTACATATTAGGTTTTCCCCAACAAACTGTGTTCATTTTCCCCAAAATCCGGGTTTTTGACCCGATCACTGGGTTCATTTTCCCCAAAATCATTTTTTTCCCCAAAACTGGGTTCATTTTCCTTGAAAACAGGTTTTTCCGCAAAACTGGGTTCATTTTCCACATAATCAGCTTTTTTTCCTCCGAAAATAGGTTCATTTTACATAAAATCCTTATTTTCCCCCCAAAACTCAGTTCATTTTCACACAAATCAGGTTTTCCCCTCCTATCTGATTTCATTTTCCCCCAAAATCTTCTATTTCCATTCCACACTGGGTTCATTTTCCCAAAAATCATTTTTTCCCTAAAAACTGGGTTCATTTTCCCCATAATTGGGTTTTTTCCTCCCACACTGGGTTCATTTTCCCAAAATCCGGGCTTTTTACCCAATTACTGGCTTTATTTCCACAAAATATTTTTCCCCTCAAAACTGGTTCATTTTCCCCATAATCAGCTTCTATCCTCCCAAACTGGGTTCATTTTCCCCAAAATCATTTTTTTCCTCAAAACACTGGGTGCATTTTCACACAAATCAAATTTTCCCCTCCAAACAGTGTTCATTTTCCCCAAAATCAGTTTTTTTCCCCATTACTGGGTTCATTTCCCCAAAATTGGGTTTTTTTCCCCCAAAACTGGGTTCATTTTCCCCAAAATCGTTTTTTTCCCTCCCAAACTGGGTTTATTTCCCTACAAATTGGGTTTTACCCACCAGACTGGGTTCATTTTCCCCAAAATCCTGGGTTTTTACCCAATTACTGGCTTTATTTCCACAAAATATTTCCCCCCCCCCCCCCCCCAAACTGGGTTCATTTTCCCCATAATCAGCTTCTCTCCTCCTAAACTGGGTTCATTTTCCCCAAAATAATTTTTTCCCAAAAAAACTGGGTTCATTTTCCCCAAAATATGTTTTTTCCACCAAAACTGGGTTTATTTCCCTACATATCGGGTTTTCCCCACCAAATTGTGTTCATTTTCCCCAACATATGGATTTTTGAACCAGTTACTGGCTTTATTCCCCCAAAATCTTTTTTTTCCTTCAAAACTGGGTTCATTTTCACCAAAAATTTTTTTTTTTCCTCCAAACTGGTTTCATTTTCCCCATAATCAGATTTTTTCCTCCCAAACTGGGTTCATTTTCACCAAAATCCTTTTTTTTTCCGCCAAAACTGGGTGCATTTTCACACAAATCTAGTTTTCCCCTCCAAACTGGTTTCATTTTTCACAAAATCTGGTATTTCATTTACACTCTGGGTTCATTTTCCCCAAAATCAGGTTTTTTTTCCCCCATTACTGGGTTCATTTTCCCAAAATCCTTTTTTCCCCCCTAAAACTGGGTGAAATTTCACACAAATCAGGTTTTCACCACCCAACAGTGTTCGTTTTCCCCCAAATCTTTAATGTCCACTCCTCACTGTGTTCATTTTCCCCCAAATCCGGGGTTTCCCCCAAAACTGGGTTCATATTCCCCAAAATCAGTTTTTTTCCCCCATTACTGGGTTCATTTTCCCCAAAATCAGTTTTTTTCCCCCATTACTGGGTTCATTTTTCCCATAATCGGGTTTTTTCCTCCCAAACGGGGTTCATTTTCCCCAAAATTCGGGTTTTTTACCCAATTACTGGGTTCATTTTCCCAAAAATAATTTTTTTCCCCAAAATTGGGTTCATTTTCCTTAAAAACGGGTTTTTTACCCAAAACGGGGTTCATTTTCGGCATAAATAGCTTTTATCCTCCGAAACTATATTCATTTTCCACAAAGTCCTTATTTCCCCCCAAAACTGGATGCTTTTTCTCCAAAATCAGGTGTTCCCCTCCAAACAGTGTTCATTTTCTCCAAAATCTTCTATTTCCACTCAACACTGGGTTCATTTTCCGCATAATCAGAATTTTTCCTCCGAAACTAGGTTCATTTTCCGCAAAATCCCTATTAACCCCCAAAACTGGGTACATTTTCACACAAATCAGGTTGTCCCGTCCAAACTGATTTCATTTTCCTCAAAATCTTCTATTTCCACTCAACACTGGGTTCATTTTCCACAAAATCACGGGGTTTTCTCACAAAGTGGGTTAATTTTTCCAAAAATCATTTTTTTACCCCAAAACTGGGTTCATTTTCCCCAAAATATGTTTTTTCCACCAAAACTGGGTTTATTTCCCTACATATTAGGTTTTCCCCAACAAACTGTGTTCATTTTCCCCAAAATCCGGGTTTTTGACCCGATCACTGGGTTCATTTTCCCCAAAATCATTTTTTTCCCCAAAACTGGGTTCATTTTCCTTGAAAACAGGTTTTTCCGCAAAACTGGGTTCATTTTCCACATAATCAGCTTTTTTTTCCTCCGAAAATAGGTTCATTTTACATAAAATCCTTATTTTCCCCCCAAAACTCAGTTCATTTTCACACAAATCAGGTTTTCCCCTCCTATCTGATTTCATTTTCCCCAAAATCTTCTATTTCCATTCCACACTGGGTTCATTTTCCCAAAAATCATTTTTTCCCTAAAAACTGGGTTCATTTTCCCCATAATTGGGTTTTTTCCTCCCACACTGGGTTCATTTTCCCCAAAATCCGGGCTTTTTACCCAATTACTGGCTTTATTTCCACAAAATATTTTTTCCCCTCAAAACTGGGTTCATTTTCCCCATAATCAGCTTCTATCCTCCCAAACTGGGTTCATTTTCCCCAAAATCATTTTTTCCTCAAAACACTGGGTGCATTTTCACACAAATCAAATTTTCCCCTCCAAACAGTGTTCATTTTCCCCAAAATCAGTTTTTTTCCCCATTACTGGGTTCATTTCCCCAAAATTGGGTTTTTTTCCCCCAAAACTGGGTTCATTTTCCCCAAAATCGTTTTTTTCCCTCCCAAACTGGGTTTATTTCCCTACAAATTGGGTTTTACCCACCAGACTGGGTTCATTTTCCCCAAAATCCTGGGTTTTTACCCAATTACTGGCTTTATTTCCACAAAATATTTCCCCCCCCCCCCCCCAAACTGGGTTCATTTTCCCCATAATCAGCTTCTCTCCTCCTAAACTGGGTTCATTTTCCCCAAAATAATTTTTTCCCAAAAAAACTGGGTTCATTTTCCCCAAAATATGTTTTTTCCACCAAAACTGGGTTTATTTCCCTACATATCGGGTTTTCCCCACCAAATTGTGTTCATTTTCCCCAACATATGGATTTTTGAACCAGTTACTGGCTTTATTTCCCCAAAATCTTTTTTTTCCTTCAAAACTGGGTTCATTTTCACCAAAATTTTTTTTTTTCCTCCAAACTGGTTTCATTTTCCCCATAATCAGATTTTTTCCTCCCAAACTGGGTTCATTTTCACCAAAATCCTTTTTTTTTCCGCCAAAACTGGGTGCATTTTCACACAAATCTAGTTTTCCCCTCCAAACTGGGTTCATTTTTCACAAAATCTGGTATTTCATTTACACTCTGGGTTCATTTTCCCCAAAATCAGTTTTTTTTTCCCCCATTACTGGGTTCATTTTCCCAAAATCCTTTTTTCCCCCCTAAAACTGGGTGAAATTTCACACAAATCAGGTTTTCACCACCCAACAGTGTTCGTTTTCCCCCAAATCTTTAATGTCCACTCCTCACTGTGTTCATTTTCCCCCAAATCCGGGGTTTTCCCCCAAAACTGGGTTCATATTCCCCAAAATCAGTTTTTTTCCCCCCATTACTGGGTTCATTTTCCCCAAAATCAGTTTTTTTCCCCCATTACTGGGTTCATTTTTCCCATAATCGGGTTTTTTCCTCCCAAACGGGGTTCATTTTCCCCAAAATTCGGGTTTTTTACCCAATTACTGGGTTCATTTTCCCAAAAATAATTTTTTTCCCCAAAATTGGGTTCATTTTCCTTAAAAACGGGTTTTTTACCCAAAACGGGGTTCATTTTCGGCATAAATAGCTTTTATCCTCCGAAACTATATTCATTATCCACAAAGTCCTTATTTCCCCCCAAAACTGGATGCTTTTTCTCCAAAATCAGGTGTTCCCCTCCAAACAGTGTTCATTTTCTCCAAAATCTTCTATTTCCACTCAACACTGGGTTCATTTTCCGCATAATCAGAATTTTTCCTCCGAAACTAGGTTCATTTTCCGCAAAATCCCTATTAACCCCCAAAACTGGGTACATTTTCACACAAATCAGGTTGTCCCGTCCAAACTGATTTCATTTTCCTCAAAATCTTCTATTTCCACTCAACACTGGGTTCATTTTCCACAAAATCACGGGGTTTTCTCACAAAGTGGGTTAATTTTTCCAAAAATCATTTTTTTACCCCAAAACTGGGTTCATTTTCCCCAAAATATGTTTTTTCCACCAAAACTGGGTTTATTTCCCTACATATTAGGTTTTCCCCAACAAACTGTGTTCATTTTCCCCAAAATCCGGGTTTTTGACCCGATCACTGGGTTCATTTTCCCCAAAATCATTTTTTTCCCCAAAACTGGGTTCATTTTCCTTGAAAACAGGTTTTTCCGCAAAACTGGGTTCATTTTCCACATAATCAGCTTTTTTTCCTCCGAAAATAGGTTCATTTTACATAAAATCCTTATTTTCCCCCCAAAACTCAGTTCATTTTCACACAAATCAGGTTTTCCCCTCCTATCTGATTTCATTTTCCCCAAAATCTTCTATTTCCATTCCACACTGGGTTCATTTTCCCAAAAATCATTTTTTCCCTAAAAACTGGGTTCATTTTCCCCATAATTGGGTTTTTTCCTCCCACACTGGGTTCATTTTCCCCAAAATCCGGGCTTTTTACCCAATTACTGGCTTTATTTCCACAAAATATTTTTTCCCCTCAAAACTGGGTTCATTTTCCCCATAATCAGCTTCTATCCTCCCAAACTGGGTTCATTTTCCCCAAAATCATTTTTTTCCTCAAAACACTGGGTGCATTTTCACACAAATCAAATTTTCCCCTCCAAACAGTGTTCATTTTCCCCAAAATCAGTTTTTTTCCCCATTACTGGGTTCATTTCCCCAAAATTGGGTTTTTTTCCCCCCAAACTGGGTTCATTTTCCCCAAAATCGTTTTTTTCCCTCCCAAACTGGGTTTATTTCCCTACAAATTGGGTTTTACCCACCAGACTGGGTTCATTTTCCCCAAAATCCTGGGTTTTTACCCAATTACTGGCTTTATTTCCACAAAATATTTCCCCCCCCCCCCCCAAACTGGGTTCATTTTCCCCATAATCAGCTTCTCTCCTCCTAAACTGGGTTCATTTTCCCCAAAATAATTTTTTCCCAAAAAAACTGGGTTCATTTTCCCCAAAATATGTTTTTTCCACCAAAACTGGGTTTATTTCCCTACATATCGGGTTTTCCCCACCAAATTGTGTTCATTTTCCCCAACATATGGATTTTTGAACCAGTTACTGGCTTTATTTCCCCAAAATCTTTTTTTTCCTTCAAAACTGGGTTCATTTTCACCAAAAATTTTTTTTTTTCCTCCAAACTGGTTTCATTTTCCCCATAATCAGATTTTTTCCTCCCAAACTGGGTTCATTTTCACCAAAATCCTTTTTTTTTCCGCCAAAACTGGGTGCATTTTCACACAAATCTAGTTTTCCCCTCCAAACTGGGTTCATTTTTCACAAAATGTGGTATTTCATTTACACTCTGGGTTCATTTTCCCCAAAATCAGGTTTTTTTTCCCCCATTACTGGGTTCATTTTCCCAAAATCCTTTTTTCCCCCCTAAAACTGGGTGAAATTTCACACAAATCAGGTTTTCACCACCCAACAGTGTTCGTTTTCCCCCAAATCTTTAATGTCCACTCCTCACTGTGTTCATTTTCCCCAAAATCAGTTTTTTTCCCCCATTACTGGGTTCATTTTTTCCAAAATATTTTTTTTCCCCCATTACTGGGTTCATTTTTCCCATAATCGGGTTTTTTCCTCCCAAACGGGGTTCATTTTCCCCAAAATTCGGGTTTTTTACCCAATTACTGGGTTCATTTTCCCAAAAATAATTCTTTTTCCCCAAAATTGGGTTCATTTTCCTTAAAAACGGGTTTTTTACCCAAAACGGGGTTCATTTTCGGCATAAATAGCTTTTATCCTCCGAAACTATATTCATTTTCCACAAAGTCCTTATTTCCCCCCAAAACTGGATGCTTTTTCTCCAAAATCAGGTGTTCCCCTCCAAACAGTGTTCATTTTCTCCAAAATCTTCTATTTCCACTCAACACTGGGTTCATTTTCCGCATAATCAGAATTTTTCCTCCGAAACTAGGTTCATTTTCCGCAAAATCCCTATTAACCCCCAAAACTGGGTACATTTTCACACAAATCAGGTTGTCCCGTCCAAACTGATTTCATTTTCCTCAAAATCTTCTATTTCCACTCAACACTGGGTTCATTTTCCACAAAATCACGGGGTTTTCTCACAAAGTGGGTTAATTTTTCCAAAAATCATTTTTTTACCCCAAAACTGGGTTCATTTTCCCCAAAATATGTTTTTTCCACCAAAACTGGGTTTATTTCCCTACATATTAGGTTTTCCCCAACAAACTGTGTTCATTTTCCCCAAAATCCGGGTTTTTGACCCGATCACTGGGTTCATTTTCCCCAAAATCATTTTTTTCCCCAAAACTGGGTTCATTTTCCTTGAAAACAGGTTTTTCCGCAAAACTGGGTTCATTTTCCACATAATCAGCTTTTTTTCCTCCGAAAATAGGTTCATTTTACATAAAATCCTTATTTTCCCCCCAAAACTCAGTTCATTTTCACACAAATCAGGTTTTCCCCTCCTATCTGATTTCATTTTCCCCAAAATCTTCTATTTCCATTCCACACTGGGTTCATTTTCCCAAAAATCATTTTTTCCCTAAAAACTGGGTTCATTTTCCCCATAATTGGGTTTTTTCCTCCCACACTGGGTTCATTTTCCCCAAAATCCGGGCTTTTTACCCAATTACTGGCTTTATTTCCACAAAATATTTTTTCCCCTCAAAACTGGGTTCATTTTCCCCATAATCAGCTTCTATCCTCCCAAACTGGGTTCATTTTCCCCAAAATCATTTTTTTCCTCAAAACACTGGGTGCATTTTCACACAAATCAAATTTTCCCCTCCAAACAGTGTTCATTTTCCCCAAAATCAGTTTTTTTCCCCATTACTGGGTTCATTTCCCCAAAATTGGGTTTTTTTCCCCCAAAACTGGGTTCATTTTCCCCAAAATCGTTTTTTTCCCTCCCAAACTGGGTTTATTTCCCTACAAATTGGGTTTTACCCACCAGACTGGGTTCATTTTCCCCAAAATCCTGGGTTTTTACCCAATTACTGGCTTTATTTCCACAAAATATTTCCCCCCCCCCCCAAACTGGGTTCATTTTCCCCATAATCAGCTTCTCTCCTCCTAAACTGGGTTCATTTTCCCCAAAATAATTTTTTCCCAAAAGAACTGGGTTCATTTTCCCCAAAATATGTTTTTTCCACCAAAACTGGGTTTATTTCCCTACATATCGGGTTTTCCCCACCAAATTGTGTTCATTTTCCCCAACATATGGATTTTTGAACCAGTTACTGGCTTTATTTCCCCAAAATCTTTTTTTTCCTTCAAAACTGGGTTCATTTTCACCAAAAATTTTTTTTTTTCCTCCAAACTGGTTTCATTTTCCCCATAATCAGATTTTTTCCTTCCAAACTGGGTTCATTTTCACCAAAATCCTTTTTTTTTCCGCCAAAACTGGGTGCATTTTCACACAAATCTAGTTTTCCCCTCCAAACTGGGTTCATTTTTCACAAAATCTGGTATTTCATTTACACTCTGGGTTCATTTTTCCCAAAATCAGTTTTTTTTTCCCCCATTACTGGGTTCATTTTCCCAAAATCCTTTTTTCCCCCCTAAAACTGGGTGAAATTTCACACAAATCAGGTTTTCACCACCCAACAGTGTTCGTTTTCCCCCAAATCTTTAATGTCCACTCCTCACTGTGTTCATTTTCCCCCAAATCCGGGGTTTTCCCCCAAAACTGGGTTCATATTCCCCAAAATCAGTTTTTTTCCCCCATTACTGGGTTCATTTTCCCCAAAATCAGTTTTTTTCCCCCATTACTGGGTTCATTTTTCCCATAATCGGGTTTTTTCCTCCCAAACGGGGTTCATTTTCCCCAAAATTCGGGTTTTTTACCCAATTACTGGGTTCATTTTCCCAAAAATAATTCTTTTTCCCCAAAATTGGGTTCATTTTCCTTAAAAACGGGTTTTTTACCCAAAACGGGGTTCATTTTCGGCATAAATAGCTTTTATCCTCCGAAACTATATTCATTTTCCACAAAGTCCTTATTTCCCCCCAAAACTGGATGCTTTTTCTCCAAAATCAGGTGTTCCCCTCCAAACAGTGTTCATTTTCTCCAAAATCTTCTATTTCCACTCAACACTGGGTTCATTTTCCGCATAATCAGAATTTTTCCTCCGAAACTAGGTTCATTTTCCGCAAAATCCCTATTAACCCCCAAAACTGGGTACATTTTCACACAAATCAGGTTGTCCCGTCCAAACTGATTTCATTTTCCTCAAAATCTTCTATTTCCACTCAACACTGGGTTCATTTTCCACAAAATCACGGGGTTTTCTCACAAAGTGGGTTAATTTTTCCAAAAATCATTTTTTTACCCCAAAACTGGGTTCATTTTCCCCAAAATATGTTTTTTCCACCAAAACTGGGTTTATTTCCCTACATATTAGGTTTTCCCCAACAAACTGTGTTCATTTTCCCCAAAATCCGGGTTTTTGACCCGATCACTGGGTTCATTTTCCCCAAAATCATTTTTTTCCCCAAAACTGGGTTCATTTTCCTTGAAAACAGGTTTTTCCGCAAAACTGGGTTCATTTTCCACATAATCAGCTTTTTTTCCTCCGAAAATAGGTTCATTTTACATAAAATCCTTATTTTCCCCCCAAAACTCAGTTCATTTTCACACAAATCAGGTTTTCCCCTCCTATCTGATTTCATTTTCCCCAAAATCTTCTATTTCCATTCCACACTGGGTTCATTTTCCCAAAAATCATTTTTTCCCTAAAAACTGGGTTCATTTTCCCCATAATTGGGTTTTTTCCTCCCACACTGGGTTCATTTTCCCCAAAATCCGGGCTTTTTACCCAATTACTGGCTTTATTTCCACAAAATATTTTTTCCCCTCAAAACTGGGTTCATTTTCCCCATAATCAGCTTCTATCCTCCCAAACTGGGTTCATTTTCCCCAAAATCATTTTTTTCCTCAAAACACTGGGTGCATTTTCACACAAATCAAATTTTCCCCTCCAAACAGTGTTCATTTTCCCCAAAATCAGTTTTTTTCCCCATTACTGGGTTCATTTCCCCAAAATTGGGTTTTTTTCCCCCAAAACTGGGTTCATTTTCCCCAAAATCGTTTTTTTCCCTCCCAAACTGGGTTTATTTCCCTACAAATTGGGTTTTACCCACCAGACTGGGTTCATTTTCCCCAAAATCCTGGGTTTTTACCCAATTACTGGCTTTATTTCCACAAAATATTTCCCCCCCCCCCCCCCCCAAACTGGGTTCATTTTCCCCATAATCAGCTTCTCTCCTCCTAAACTGGGTTCATTTTCCCCAAAATAATTTTTTCCCAAAAAAACTGGGTTCATTTTCCCCAAAATATGTTTTTTCCACCAAAACTGGGTTTATTTCCCTACATATCGGGTTTTCCCCACCAAATTGTGTTCATTTTCCCCAACATATGGATTTTTGAACCAGTTACTGGCTTTATTTCCCCAAAATCTTTTTTTTCCTTCAAAACTGGGTTCATTTTCACCAAAAATTTTTTTTTTTCCTCCAAACTGGTTTCATTTTCCCCATAATCAGATTTTTCCTCCCAAACTGGGTTCATTTTCACCAAAATCCTTTTTTTTTCCGCCAAAACTGGGTGCATTTTCACACAAATCTAGTTTTCCCCTCCAAACTGGGTTCATTTTTCACAAAATCTGGTATTTCATTTACACTCTGGGTTCATTTTCCCCAAAATCAGTATTTTTTCCCCCATTACTGGGTTCATTTTCCCAAAATCCTTTTTTCCCCCCTAAAACTGGGTGAAATTTCACACAAATCAGGTTTTCACCACCCAACAGTGTTCGTTTTCCCCCAAATCTTTAATGTCCACTCCTCACTGTGTTCATTTTCCCCAAAATCAGTTTTTTTCCCCCATTACTGGGTTCATTTTTTCCAAAATATTTTTTTTCCCCCATTACTGGGTTCATTGTTCCCATAATCGGGTTTTTTCCTCCCAAACGGGGTTCATTTTCCCCAAAATTCGGGTTTTTTACCCAATTACTGGGTTCATTTTCCCAAAAATAATTCTTTTTCCCCAAAATTGGGTTCATTTTCCTTAAAAACGGGTTTTTTACCCAAAACGGGGTTCATTTTCGGCATAAATAGCTTTTATCCTCCGAAACTATATTCATTTTCCACAAAGTCCTTATTTCCCCCCAAAACTGGATGCTTTTTCTCCAAAATCAGGTGTTCCCCTCCAAACAGTATTCATTTTCTCCAAAATCTTCTATTTCCACTCAACACTGGGTTCATTTTCCGCATAATCAGAATTTTTCCTCCGAAACTAGGTTCATTTTCCGCAAAATCCCTATTAACCCCCAAAACTGGGTACATTTTCACACAAATCAGGTTGTCCCGTCCAAACTGATTTCATTTTCCTCAAAATCTTCTATTTCCACTCAACACTGGGTTCATTTTCCACAAAATCACGGGGTTTTCTCACAAAGTGGGTTAATTTTTCCAAAAATCATTTTTTTACCCCAAAACTGGGTTCATTTTCCCCAAAATATGTTTTTTCCACCAAAACTGGGTTTATTTCCCTACATATTAGGTTTTCCCCAACAAACTGTGTTCATTTTCCCCAAAATCCGGGTTTTTGACCCGATCACTGGGTTCATTTTCCCCAAAATCATTTTTTTCCCCAAAACTGGGTTCATTTTCCTTGAAAACAGGTTTTTCCGCAAAACTGGGTTCATTTTCCACATAATCAGCTTTTTTTCCTCCGAAAATAGGTTCATTTTACATAAAATCCTTATTTTCCCCCCAAAACTCAGTTCATTTTCACACAAATCAGGTTTTCCCCTCCTATCTGATTTCATTTTCCCCAAAATCTTCTATTTCCATTCCACACTGGGTTCATTTTCCCAAAAATCATTTTTTCCCTAAAAACTGGGTTCATTTTCCCCATAATTGGGTTTTTTCCTCCCACACTGGGTTCATTTTCCCCAAAATCCGGGCTTTTTACCCAATTACTGGCTTTATTTCCACAAAATATTTTTTCCCCTCAAAACTGGGTTCATTTTCCCCATAATCAGCTTCTATCCTCCCAAACTGGGTTCATTTTCCCCAAAATCATTTTTTTCCTCAAAACACTGGGTGCATTTTCACACAAATCAAATTTTCCCCTCCAAACAGTGTTCATTTTCCCCAAAATCAGTTTTTTTCCCCATTACTGGGTTCATTTCCCCAAAATTGGGTTTTTTTCCCCCAAAACTGGGTTCATTTTCCCCAAAATCGTTTTTTTCCCTCCCAAACTGGGTTTATTTCCCTACAAATTGGGTTTTACCCACCAGACTGGGTTCATTTTCCCCAAAATCCTGGGTTTTTACCCAATTACTGGCTTTATTTCCACAAAATATTTCCCCCCCCCCCCCAAACTGGGTTCATTTTCCCCATAATCAGCTTCTCTCCTCCTAAACTGGGTTCATTTTCCCCAAAATAATTTTTTCCCAAAAGAACTGGGTTCATTTTCCCCAAAATATGTTTTTTCCACCAAAACTGGGTTTATTTCCCTACATATCGGGTTTTCCCCACCAAATTGTGTTCATTTTCCCCAACATATGGATTTTTGAACCAGTTACTGGCTTTATTTCCCCAAAATCTTTTTTTTCCTTCAAAACTGGGTTCATTTTCACCAAAAATTTTTTTTTTTCCTCCAAACTGGTTTCATTTTCCCCATAATCAGATTTTTTCCTTCCAAACTGGGTTCATTTTCACCAAAATCCTTTTTTTTTCCGCCAAAACTGGGTGCATTTTCACACAAATCTAGTTTTCCCCTCCAAACTGGGTTCATTTTTCACAAAATCTGGTATTTCATTTACACTCTGGGTTCATTTTTCCCAAAATCAGGTTTTTTTTCCCCCATTACTGGGTTCATTTTCCCAAAATCCTTTTTTCCCCCCTAAAACTGGGTGAAATTTCACACAAATCAGGTTTTCACCACCCAACAGTGTTCGTTTTCCCCCAAATCTTTAATGTCCACTCCTCACTGTGTTCATTTTCCCCCAAATCCGGGGTTTTCCCCTAAAACTGGGTTCATATTCCCCAAAATCAGTTTTTTTCCCCCATTACTGGGTTCATTTTCCCCAAAATCAGTTTTTTTCCCCCATTACTGGGTTCATTTTTCCCATAATCCGGGTTTTTTCCTCCCAAAACGGGGTTCATTTTCCCCAAAATCAGGGTTTTTTTACCTTACTGGGTTCATTTTCCCAAAAATAATTTTTTTCCCCAAAATTGGGTTCATTTTCCTTAAAAACGGGTTTTTTACCCAAAACGGGGTTCATTTTCGGCATATATAGCTTTTATCCTCCGAAACTATATTCATTTTCCACAAAGTCCTTATTTCCCCCCAAAACTGGATGCTTTTTCTCCAAAATCAGGTGTTCCCCTCCAAACAGTGTTCATTTTCTCCAAAATCTTCTATTTCCACTCAACACTGGGTTCATTTTCCGCATAATCAGAATTTTTCCTCCGAAACTAGGTTCATTTTCCGCAAAATCCCTATTAACCCCCAAAACTGGGTACATTTTCACACAAATCAGGTTGTCCCGTCCAAACTGATTTCATTTTCCTCAAAATCTTCTATTTCCACTCAACACTGGGTTCATTTTCCACAAAATCACGGGGTTTTCTCACAAAGTGGGTTAATTTTTCCAAAAATCATTTTTTTACCCCAAAACTGGGTTCATTTTCCCCAAAATATGTTTTTTCCACCAAAACTGGGTTTATTTCCCTACATATTAGGTTTTCCCCAACAAACTGTGTTCATTTTCCCCAAAATCCGGGTTTTTGACCCGATCACTGGGTTCATTTTCCCCAAAATCATTTTTTTCCCCAAAACTGGGTTCATTTTCCTTGAAAACAGGTTTTTCCGCAAAACTGGGTTCATTTTCCACATAATCAGCTTTTTTTCCTCCGAAAATAGGTTCATTTTACATAAAATCCTTATTTTCCCCCCAAAACTCAGTTCATTTTCACACAAATCAGGTTTTCCCCTCCTATCTGATTTCATTTTCCCCAAAATCTTCTATTTCCATTCCACACTGGGTTCATTTTCCCAAAAATCATTTTTTCCCTAAAAACTGGGTTCATTTTCCCCATAATTGGGTTTTTTCCTCCCACACTGGGTTCATTTTCCCCAAAATCCGGGCTTTTTACCCAATTACTGGCTTTATTTCCACAAAATATTTTTTCCCCTCAAAACTGGGTTCATTTTCCCCATAATCAGCTTCTATCCTCCCAAACTGGGTTCATTTTCCCCAAAATCATTTTTTTCCTCAAAACACTGGGTGCATTTTCACACAAATCAAATTTTCCCCTCCAAACAGTGTTCATTTTCCCCAAAATCAGTTTTTTTCCCCATTACTGGGTTCATTTCCCCAAAATTGGGTTTTTTTCCCCCAAAACTGGGTTCATTTTCCCCAAAATCGTTTTTTTCCCTCCCAAACTGGGTTTATTTCCCTACAAATTGGGTTTTACCCACCAGACTGGGTTCATTTTCCCCAAAATCCTGGGTTTTTACCCAATTACTGGCTTTATTTCCACAAAATATTTCCCCCCCCCCCCCCCCAAACTGGGTTCATTTTCCCCATAATCAGCTTCTCTCCTCCTAAACTGGGTTCATTTTCCCCAAAATAATTTTTTCCCAAAAAAACTGGGTTCATTTTCCCCAAAATATGTTTTTTCCACCAAAACTGGGTTTATTTCCCTACATATCGGGTTTTCCCCACCAAATTGTGTTCATTTTCCCCAACATATGGATTTTTGAACCAGTTACTGGCTTTATTTCCCCAAAATCTTTTTTTTCCTTCAAAACTGGGTTCATTTTCACCAAAAATTTTTTTTTTTCCTCCAAACTGGTTTCATTTTCCCCATAATCAGATTTTTTCCTCCCAAACTGGGTTCATTTTCACCAAAATCCTTTTTTTTTCCGCCAAAACTGGGTGCATTTTCACACAAATCTAGTTTTCCCCTCCAAACTGGGTTCATTTTTCACAAAATCTGGTATTTCATTTACACTCTGGGTTCATTTTCCCCAAAATCAGTATTTTTTCCCCCATTACTGGGTTCATTTTCCCAAAATCCTTTTTTCCCCCCTAAAACTGGGTGAAATTTCACACAAATCAGGTTTTCACCACCCAACAGTGTTCGTTTTCCCCCAAATCTTTAATGTCCACTCCTCACTGTGTTCATTTTCCCCAAAATCAGTTTTTTTCCCCCATTACTGGGTTCATTTTTTCCAAAATATTTTTTTTCCCCCATTACTGGGTTCATTGTTCCCATAATCGGGTTTTTTCCTCCCAAACGGGGTTCATTTTCCCCAAAATTCGGGTTTTTTACCCAATTACTGGGTTCATTTTCCCAAAAATAATTCTTTTTCCCCAAAATTGGGTTCATTTTCCTTAAAAACGGGTTTTTTACCCAAAACGGGGTTCATTTTCGGCATAAATAGCTTTTATCCTCCGAAACTATATTCATTTTCCACAAAGTCCTTATTTCCCCCCAAAACTGGATGCTTTTTCTCCAAAATCAGGTGTTCCCCTCCAAACAGTATTCATTTTCTCCAAAATCTTCTATTTCCACTCAACACTGGGTTCATTTTCCGCATAATCAGAATTTTTCCTCCGAAACTAGGTTCATTTTCCGCAAAATCCCTATTAACCCCCAAAACTGGGTACATTTTCACACAAATCAGGTTGTCCCGTCCAAACTGATTTCATTTTCCTCAAAATCTTCTATTTCCACTCAACACTGGGTTCATTTTCCACAAAATCACGGGGTTTTCTCACAAAGTGGGTTAATTTTTCCAAAAATCATTTTTTTACCCCAAAACTGGGTTCATTTTCCCCAAAATATGTTTTTTCCACCAAAACTGGGTTTATTTCCCTACATATTAGGTTTTCCCCAACAAACTGTGTTCATTTTCCCCAAAATCCGGGTTTTTGACCCGATCACTGGGTTCATTTTCCCCAAAATCATTTTTTTCCCCAAATCTGGGTTCATTTTCCTTGAAAACAGGTTTTTCCGCAAAACTGGGTTCATTTTCCACATAATCAGCTTTTTTTCCTCCGAAAATAGGTTCATTTTACATAAAATCCTTATTTTCCCCCCAAAACTCAGTTCATTTTCACACAAATCAGGTTTTCCCCTCCTATCTGATTTCATTTTCCCCAAAATCTTCTATTTCCATTCCACACTGGGTTCATTTTCCCAAAAATCATTTTTTCCCTAAAAACTGGGTTCATTTTCCCCATAATTGGGTTTTTTCCTCCCACACTGGGTTCATTTTCCCCAAAATCCGGGCTTTTTACCCAATTACTGGCTTTATTTCCACAAAATATTTTTTCCCCTCAAAACTGGGTTCATTTTCCCCATAATCAGCTTCTATCCTCCCAAACTGGGTTCATTTTCCCCAAAATCATTTTTTTCCTCAAAACACTGGGTGCATTTTCACACAAATCAAATTTTCCCCTCCAAACAGTGTTCATTTTCCCCAAAATCAGTTTTTTTCCCCATTACTGGGTTCATTTCCCCAAAATTGGGTTTTTTTCCCCCAAAACTGGGTTCATTTTCCCCAAAATCGTTTTTTTCCCTCCCAAACTGGGTTTATTTCCCTACAAATTGGGTTTTACCCACCAGACTGGGTTCATTTTCCCCAAAATCCTGGGTTTTTACCCAATTACTGGCTTTATTTCCACAAAATATTCCCCCCGCCCCCCCAAACTGGGTTCATTTTCCCCATAATCAGCTTCTCTCCTCCCAAACTGGGTTCATTTTCCCCAAAATAATTTTTTCCCAAAAAAACTGGGTTCATTTTCCCCAAAATATGTTTTTTCCACCAAAACTGGGTTTATTTCCCTACATATCGGGTTTTCCCCACCAAATTGTGTTCATTTTCCCCAACATATGGATTTTTGAACCAGTTACTGGCTTTATTTCCCCAAAATCTTTTTTTTCCTTCAAAACTGGGTTCATTTTCACCAAAAATGTTTTTTTTTCCTCCAAACTGGTTTCATTTTCCCCATAATCAGATTTTTTCCTCCCAAACTGGGTTCATTTTCACCAAAATCCTTTTTTTTTCCGCCAAAACTGGGTGCATTTTCACACAAATCTAGTTTTCCCCTCCAAACTGGGTTCATTTTCCACAAAATCTGGTATTTCATTTACACTCTGTGTTCATTTTCCCCAAAATCAGGTTTTTTTTCCCCCATTACTGGGTTCATTTTCCCAAAATCCTTTTTTCCCCCCTAAAACTGGGTGAAATTTCACACAAATCAGGTTTTCACCACCCAACAGTGTTCGTTTTCCCCCCAAATCTTTAATGTCCACTCCTCACTGTGTTCATTTTCCCCCAAATCCGGGGTTTTCCCCCAAAACTGGGTTCATATTCCCCAAAATCAGTTTTTTTCCCCCATTACTGGGTTCATTTTCCCCAAAATCAGTTTTTTTCCCCCATTACTGGGTTCATTTTTCCCATAATCGGGTTTTTTCCTCCCAAACGGGGTTCATTTTCCCCAAAATTCGGGTTTTTTACCCAATTACTGGGTTCATTTTCCCAAAAATAATTTTTTTCCCCAAAATTGGGTTCATTTTCCTTAAAAACGGGTTTTTTACCCAAAACGGGGTTCATTTTCGGCATAAATAGCTTTTATCCTCCGAAACTATATTCATTTTCCACAAAGTCCTTATTTCCCCCCAAAACTGGATGCTTTTTCTCCAAAATCAGGTGTTCCCCTCCAAACAGTGTTCATTTTCTCCAAAATCTTCTATTTCCACTCAACACTGGGTTCATTTTCCGCATAATCAGAATTTTTCCTCCGAAACTAGGTTCATTTTCCGCAAAATCCCTATTAACCCCCAAAACTGGGTACATTTTCACACAAATCAGGTTGTCCCGTCCAAACTGATTTCATTTTCCTCAAAATCTTCTATTTCCACTCAACACTGGGTTCATTTTCCACAAAATCACGGGGTTTTCTCACAAAGTGGGTTAATTTTTCCAAAAATCATTTTTTTACCCCAAAACTGGGTTCATTTTCCCCAAAATATGTTTTTTCCACCAAAACTGGGTTTATTTCCCTACATATTAGGTTTTCCCCAACAAACTGTGTTCATTTTCCCCAAAATCCGGGTTTTTGACCCGATCACTGGGTTCATTTTCCCCAAAATCATTTTTTTCCCCAAAACTGGGTTCATTTTCCTTGAAAACAGGTTTTTCCGCAAAACTGGGTTCATTTTCCACATAATCAGCTTTTTTTCCTCCGAAAATAGGTTCATTTTACATAAAATCCTTATTTTCCCCCCAAAACTCAGTTCATTTTCACACAAATCAGGTTTTCCCCTCCTATCTGATTTCATTTTCCCCAAAATCTTCTATTTCCATTCCACACTGGGTTCATTTTCCCAAAAATCATTTTTTCCCTAAAAACTGGGTTCATTTTCCCCATAATTGGGTTTTTTCCTCCCACACTGGGTTCATTTTCCCCAAAATCCGGGCTTTTTACCCAATTACTGGCTTTATTTCCACAAAATATTTTTTCCCCTCAAAACTGGGTTCATTTTCCCCATAATCAGCTTCTATCCTCCCAAACTGGGTTCATTTTCCCCAAAATCATTTTTTTCCTCAAAACACTGGGTGCATTTTCACACAAATCAAATTTTCCCCTCCAAACAGTGTTCATTTTCCCCAAAATCAGTTTTTTTCCCCATTACTGGGTTCATTTCCCCAAAATTGGGTTTTTTTCCCCCAAAACTGGGTTCATTTTCCCCAAAATCGTTTTTTTCCCTCCCAAACTGGGTTTATTTCCCTACAAATTGGGTTTTACCCACCAGACTGGGTTCATTTTCCCCAAAATCCTGGGTTTTTACCCAATTACTGGCTTTATTTCCACAAAATATTCCCCCCGCCCCCCCAAACTGGGTTCATTTTCCCCATAATCAGCTTCTCTCCTCCCAAACTGGGTTCATTTTCCCCAAAATAATTTTTTCCCAAAAAAACTGGGTTCATTTTCCCCAAAATATGTTTTTTCCACCAAAACTGGGTTTATTTCCCTACATATCGGGTTTTCCCCACCAAATTGTGTTCATTTTCCCCAACATATGGATTTTTGAACCAGTTACTGGCTTTATTTCCCCAAAATCTTTTTTTTCCTTCAAAACTGGGTTCATTTTCACCAAAAATGTTTTTTTTTCCTCCAAACTGGTTTCATTTTCCCCATAATCAGATTTTTTCCTCCCAAACTGGGTTCATTTTCACCAAAATCCTTTTTTTTTCCGCCAAAACTGGGTGCATTTTCACACAAATCTAGTTTTCCCCTCCAAACTGGGTTCATTTTCCACAAAATCTGGTATTTCATTTACACTCTGTGTTCATTTTCCCCAAAATCAGGTTTTTTTCCCCCATTACTGGGTTCATTTTCCCAAAATCCTTTTTTCCCCCCTAAAACTGGGTGAAATTTCACACAAATCAGGTTTTCACCACCCAACAGTGTTCGTTTTCCCCCAAATCTTTAATGTCCACTCCTCACTGTGTTCATTTTCCCCCAAATCCGGGGTTTTCCCCCAAAACTGGGTTCATATTCCCCAAAATCAGTTTTTTTCCCCCATTACTGGGTTCATTTTCCCCAAAATCAGTTTTTTTCCCCCATTACTGGGTTCATTTTTCCCATAATCGGGTTTTTTCCTCCCAAACGGGGTTCATTTTCCCCAAAATTCGGGTTTTTTACCCAATTACTGGGTTCATTTTCCCAAAAATAATTTTTTTCCCCAAAATTGGGTTCATTTTCCTTAAAAACGGGTTTTTTACCCAAAACGGGGTTCATTTTCGGCATAAATAGCTTTTATCCTCCGAAACTATATTCATTTTCCACAAAGTCCTTATTTCCCCCCAAAACTGGATGCTTTTTCTCCAAAATCAGGTGTTCCCCTCCAAACAGTGTTCATTTTCTCCAAAATCTTCTATTTCCACTCAACACTGGGTTCATTTTCCGCATAATCAGAATTTTTCCTCCGAAACTAGGTTCATTTTCCGCAAAATCCCTATTAACCCCCAAAACTGGGTACATTTTCACACAAATCAGGTTGTCCCGTCCAAACTGATTTCATTTTCCTCAAAATCTTCTATTTCCACTCAACACTGGGTTCATTTTCCACAAAATCACGGGGTTTTCTCACAAAGTGGGTTAATTTTTCCAAAAATCATTTTTTTACCCCAAAACTGGGTTCATTTTCCCCAAAATATGTTTTTTCCACCAAAACTGGGTTTATTTCCCTACATATTAGGTTTTCCCCAACAAACTGTGTTCATTTTCCCCAAAATCCGGGTTTTTGACCCGATCACTGGGTTCATTTTCCCCAAAATCATTTTTTTCCCCAAAACTGGGTTCATTTTCCTTGAAAACAGGTTTTTCCGCAAAACTGGGTTCATTTTCCACATAATCAGCTTTTTTTCCTCCGAAAATAGGTTCATTTTACATAAAATCCTTATTTTCCCCCCAAAACTCAGTTCATTTTCACACAAATCAGGTTTTCCCCTCCTATCTGATTTCATTTTCCCCAAAATCTTCTATTTCCATTCCACACTGGGTTCATTTTCCCAAAAATCATTTTTTCCCTAAAAACTGGGTTCATTTTCCCCATAATTGGGTTTTTTCCTCCCACACTGGGTTCATTTTCCCCAAAATCCGGGCTTTTTACCCAATTACTGGCTTTATTTCCACAAAATATTTTTTCCCCTCAAAACTGGGTTCATTTTCCCGATAATCAGCTTCTATCCTCCCAAACTGGGTTCATTTTCCCCAAAATCATTTTTTTCCTCAAAACACTGGGTGCATTTTCACACAAATCAAATTTTCCCCTCTAAACAGTTTTCATTTTCCCCAAAATCAGTTTTTTTCCCCATTACTGAGTTCATTTCCCCAAAATTGGTTTTTTTCCCCCCAAAACTGGGTTCATTTTCCCCAAAATCGTTTTTTTCCCTCCCAAACTGGGTTTATTTCCCTACAAATTGGGTTTTACCCACCAGACTGGGTTCATTTTCCCCAAAATCCTGGGTTTTTACCCAATTACTGGCTTTATTTCCACAAAATATTTCCCCCCCCCCCCCCAAACTGGGTTCATTTTCCCCATAATCAGCTTCTCTCCTCCTTAACTGGGTTCATTTTCCCCAAAATAATTTTTTCCCAAAAAAACTGGGTTCATTTTTTCCAAAATATGTTTTTTCCACCAAAACTGGTTTTATTTCCCTACATATCGGGTTTTCCCCACCAAATTGTGTTCATTTTCCCCAACATATGGATTTTTGAACCAGTTACTGGCTTTATTTCCCCAAAATCTTTTTTTCCTTCAAAACTGGGTTCATTTTCACCAAAAATTTTTTTTTTTCCTCCAAACTGGTTTCATTTTCCCCATAATCAGATTTTTTCCTCCCAAACTGGGTTCATTTTCACCAAAATCCTTTTTTTTTTCCGCCAAAACTGGGTGCATTTTCACACAAATCTAGTTTTCCCCTCCAAACTGGGTTCATTTTTCACAAAATCTGGTATTTCATTTACACTCTGGGTTCATTTTCCCCAAAATCAGGTTTTTTTTCCCCCATTACTGGGTTCATTTTCCCAAAATCCTTTTTTCCCCCCTAAAACTGGGTGAAATTTCACACAAATCAGGTTTTCACCACCCAACAGTGTTCGTTTTCCCCCAAATCTTTAATGTCCACTCCTCACTGTGTTCATTTTCCCCAAAATCAGGTTTTTTCCCCCATTACTGGGTTCATTTTCCCCAAAATCAGTTTTTTCCCCCATTACTGGGTTCATTTTCCCCAAAATAATTTTTTTCCCCAAAACTGGGTTCATTTTTCCCATAATCGGGTTTTTTCCTCCCAAACGGGGTTCATTTTCCCCAAAATTCGGGTTTTTTACCCAATTACTGGGTTCATTTTCCCAAAAATAATTTTTTTCCCCAAAATTGGGTTCATTTTCCTTAAAAACGGGTTTTTTACCCAAAACGGGGTTCATTTTCGGCATAAATAGCTTTTATCCTCCGAAACTATATTCATTTTCCACAAAGTCCTTATTTCCCCCCAAAACTGGATGCTTTTTCTCCAAAATCAGGTGTTCCCCTCCAAACAGTGTTCATTTTCTCCAAAATCTTCTATTTCCACTCAACACTGGGTTCATTTTCCGCATAATCAGAATTTTTCCTCCGAAACTAGGTTCATTTTCCGCAAAATCCCTATTAACCCCCAAAACTGGGTACATTTTCACACAAATCAGGTTGTCCCGTCCAAACTGATTTCATTTTCCTCAAAATCTTCTATTTCCACTCAACACTGGGTTCATTTTCCACAAAATCACGGGGTTTTCTCACAAAGTGGGTTAATTTTTCCAAAAATCATTTTTTTACCCCAAAACTGGGTTCATTTTCCCCAAAATATGTTTTTTCCACCAAAACTGGGTTTATTTCCCTACATATTAGGTTTTCCCCAACAAACTGTGTTCATTTTCCCCAAAATCCGGGTTTTTGACCCGATCACTGGGTTCATTTTCCCCAAAATCATTTTTTTCCCCAAAACTGGGTTCATTTTCCTTGAAAACAGGTTTTTCCGCAAAACTGGGTTCATTTTCCACATAATCAGCTTTTTTTCCTCCGAAAATAGGTTCATTTTACATAAAATCCTTATTTTCCCCCCAAAACTCAGTTCATTTTCACACAAATCAGGTTTTCCCCTCCTATCTGATTTCATTTTCCCCAAAATCTTCTATTTCCATTCCACACTGGGTTCATTTTCCCAAAAATCATTTTTTCCCTAAAAACTGGGTTCATTTTCCCCATAATTGGGTTTTTTCCTCCCACACTGGGTTCATTTTCCCCAAAATCCGGGCTTTTTACCCAATTACTGGCTTTATTTCCACAAAATATTTTTTCCCCTCAAAACTGGGTTCATTTTCCCCATAATCAGCTTCTATCCTCCCAAACTGGGTTCATTTTCCCCAAAATCATTTTTTTCCTCAAAACACTGGGTGCATTTTCACACAAATCAAATTTTCCCCTCTAAACAGTGTTCATTTTCCCCAAAATCAGTTTTTTTCCCCATTACTGAGTTCATTTCCCCAAAATTGGTTTTTTTCCCCCCAAAACTGGGTTCATTTTCCCCAAAATCGTTTTTTTCCCTCCCAAACTGGGTTTATTTCCCTACAAATTGGGTTTTACCCACCAGACTGGGTTCATTTTCCCCAAAATCCTGGGTTTTTACCCAATTACTGGCTTTATTTCCACAAAATATTTCCCCCCCCCCCCCCAAACTGGGTTCATTTTCCCCATAATCAGCTTCTCTCCTCCTAAACTGGGTTCATTTTCCCCAAAATAATTTTTTCCCAAAAAAACTGGGTTCATTTTTTCCAAAATATGTTTTTTCCACCAAAACTGGGTTTATTTCCCTACATATCGGGTTTTCCCCACCAAATTCTGTTCATTTTCCCCAACATATGGATTTTTGAACCAGTTACTGGCTTTATTTCCCCAAAATCTTTTTTTTCCTTCAAAACTGGGTTCATTTTCACCAAAAATTTTTTTTTTCCTCCAAACTGGTTTCATTTTCCCCATAATCAGATTTTTTCCTCCCAAACTGGGTTCATTTTCACCAAAATCCTTTTTTTTTCCGCCAAAACTGGGTGCATTTTCACACAAATCTAGTTTTCCCCTCCAAACTGGGTTCATTTTTCACAAAATCTGGTATTTCATTTACACTCTGGGTTCATTTTCCCCAAAATCAGGTTTTTTTTCCCCCATTACTGGGTTCATTTTCCCAAAATCCTTTTTTCCCCCCTAAAACTGGGTGAAATTTCACACAAATCAGGTTTTCACCACCCAACAGTGTTCGTTTTCCCCCAAATCTTTAATGTCCACTCCTCACTGTGTTCATTTTCCCCCAAATCCGGGGTTTTCCCCCAAAACTGGGTTCATTTTCCCCAAAATCAGTTTTTTTCCCCCATTACTGGGTTCATTTTCCCCAAAATCAGTTTTTTTCCCCCATTACTGGGTTCATTTTTCCCATAATCGGGTTTTTTCCTCCCAAACGGGGTTCATTTTCCCCAAAATTCGGGTTTTTTACCCAATTACTGGGTTCATTTTCCCAAAAATAATTTTTTTCCCCAAAATTGGGTTCATTTTCCTTAAAAACGGGTTTTTTACCCAAAACGGGGTTCATTTTCGGCATAAATAGCTTTTATCCTCCGAAACTATATTCATTTTCCACAAAGTCCTTATTTCCCCCCAAAACTGGATGCTTTTTCTCCAAAATCAGGTGTTCCCCTCCAAACAGTGTTCATTTTCTCCAAAATCTTCTATTTCCACTCAACACTGGGTTCATTTTCCGCATAATCAGAATTTTTCCTCCGAAACTAGGTTCATTTTCCGCAAAATCCCTATTAACCCCCAAAACTGGGTACATTTTCACACAAATCAGGTTGTCCCGTCCAAACTGATTTCATTTTCCTCAAAATCTTCTATTTCCACTCAACACTGGGTTCATTTTCCACAAAATCACGGGGTTTTCTCACAAAGTGGGTTAATTTTTCCAAAAATCATTTTTTTACCCCAAAACTGGGTTCATTTTCCCCAAAATATGTTTTTTCCACCAAAACTGGGTTTATTTCCCTACATATTAGGTTTTCCCCAACAAACTGTGTTCATTTTCCCCAAAATCCGGGTTTTTGACCCGATCACTGGGTTCATTTTCCCCAAAATCATTTTTTTCCCCAAAACTGGGTTCATTTTCCTTGAAAACAGGTTTTTCCGCAAAACTGGGTTCATTTTCCACATAATCAGCTTTTTTTCCTCCGAAAATAGGTTCATTTTACATAAAATCCTTATTTTCCCCCCAAAACTCAGTTCATTTTCACACAAATCAGGTTTTCCCCTCCTATCTGATTTCATTTTCCCCAAAATCTTCTATTTCCATTCCACACTGGGTTCATTTTCCCAAAAATCATTTTTTCCCTAAAAACTGGGTTCATTTTCCCCATAATTGGGTTTTTTCCTCCCACACTGGGTTCATTTTCCCCAAAATCCGGGCTTTTTACCCAATTACTGGCTTTATTTCCACAAAATATTTTTTCCCCTCAAAACTGGGTTCATTTTCCCCATAATCAGCTTCTATCCTCCCAAACTGGGTTCATTTTCCCCAAAATCATTTTTTTCCTCAAAACACTGGGTGCATTTTCACACAAATCAAATTTTCCCCTCCAAACAGTGTTCATTTTCCCCAAAATCAGTTTTTTTCCCCATTACTGGGTTCATTTCCCCAAAATTGGGTTTTTTTCCCCCAAAACTGGGTTCATTTTCCCCAAAATCGTTTTTTTCCCTCCCAAACTGGGTTTATTTCCCTACAAATTGGGTTTTACCCACCAGACTGGGTTCATTTTCCCCAAAATCCTGGGTTTTTACCCAATTACTGGCTTTATTTCCACAAAATATTCCCCCCGCCCCCCCAAACTGGGTTCATTTTCCCCATAATCAGCTTCTCTCCTCCCAAACTGGGTTCATTTTCCCCAAAATAATTTTTTCCCAAAAAAACTGGGTTCATTTTTTCCAAAATATGTTTTTTCCACCAAAACTGGGTTTATTTCCCTACATATCGGGTTTTCCCCACCAAATTGTGTTCATTTTCCCCAACATATGGATTTTTGAACCAGTTACTGGCTTTATTTCCCCAAAATCATTTTTTTTCCTTCAAAACTGGGTTCATTTTCACCAAAAATGTTTTTTTTTCCTCCAAACTGGTTTCATTTTCCCCATAATCAGATTTTTTCCTCCCAAACTGGGTTCATTTTCACCAAAATCCTTTTTTTTTCCGCCAAAACTGGGTGCATTTTCACACAAATCTAGTTTTCCCCTCCAAACTGGGTTCATTTTCCACAAAATCTGGTATTTCATTTACACTCTGTGTTCATTTTCCCCAAAATCAGTTTTTTTTCCCCCATTACTGGGTTCATTTTCCCAAAATCCTTTTTTCCCCCCTAAAACTGGGTGAAATTTCACACAAATCAGGTTTTCACCACCCAACAGTGTTCGTTTTCCCCCAAATCTTTAATGTCCACTCCTCACTGTGTTCATTTTCCCCCAAATCCGGGGTTTTCCCCCAAAACTGGGTTCATATTCCCCAAAATCAGTTTTTTTCCCCCATTACTGGGTTCATTTTCCCCAAAATCAGTTTTTTTCCCCCATTACTGGGTTCATTTTTCCCATAATCGGGTTTTTTCCTCCCAAACGGGGTTCATTTTCCCCAAAATTCGGGTTTTTTACCCAATTACTGGGTTCATTTTCCCAAAAATAATTTTTTTCCCCAAAATTGGGTTCATTTTCCTTAAAAACGGGTTTTTTACCCAAAACGGGGTTCATTTTCGGCATAAATAGCTTTTATCCTCCGAAACTATATTCATTTTCCACAAAGTCCTTATTTCCCCCCAAAACTGGATGCTTTTTCTCCAAAATCAGGTGTTCCCCTCCAAACAGTGTTCATTTTCTCCAAAATCTTCTATTTCCACTCAACACTGGGTTCATTTTCCACATAATCAGAATTTTTCCTCCGAAACTAGGTTCATTTTCCGCAAAATCCCTATTAACCCCCAAAACTGGGTACATTTTCACACAAATCAGGTTGTCCCGTCCAAACTGATTTCATTTTCCTCAAAATCTTCTATTTCCACTCAACACTGGGTTCATTTTCCACAAAATCACGGGGTTTTCTCACAAAGTGGGTTAATTTTTCCAAAAATCATTTTTTTACCCCAAAACTGGGTTCATTTTCTCCAAAATATGTTTTTTCCACCAAAACTGGGTTTATTTCCCTACATATTAGGTTTTCCCCAACAAACTGTGTTCATTTTCCCCAAAATCCGGGTTTTTGACCCGATCACTGGGTTCATTTTCCCCAAAATCATTTTTTTCCCCAAAACTGGGTTCATTTTCCTTGAAAACAGGTTTTTCCGCAAAACTGGGTTCATTTTCCACATAATCAGCTTTTTTTCCTCCGAAAATAGGTTCATTTTACATAAAATCCTTATTTTCCCCCCAAAACTCAGTTCATTTTCACACAAATCAGGTTTTCCCCTCCTATCTGATTTCATTTTCCCCAAAATCTTCTATTTCCATTCCACACTGGGTTCATTTTCCCAAAAATCATTTTTTCCCTAAAAACTGGGTTCATTTTCCCCATAATTGGGTTTTTTCCTCCCACACTGGGTTCATTTTCCCCAAAATCCGGGCTTTTTACCCAATTACTGGCTTTATTTCCACAAAATATTTTTTCCCCTCAAAACTGGGTTCATTTTCCCCATAATCAGCTTCTATCCTCCCAAACTGGGTTCATTTTCCCCAAAATCATTTTTTTCCTCAAAACACTGGGTGCATTTTCACACAAATCAAATTTTCCCCTCTAAACAGTGTTCATTTTCCCCAAAATCAGTTTTTTTCCCCATTACTGAGTTCATTTCCCCAAAATTGGTTTTTTTCCCCCAAAACTGGGTTCATTTTCCCCAAAATCGTTTTTTTCCCTCCCAAACTGGGTTTATTTCCCTACAAATTGGGTTTTACCCACCAGACTGGGTTCATTTTCCCCAAAATCCTGGGTTTTTACCCAATTACTGGCTTTATTTCCACAAAATATTTCCACCCCCCCCCCCAAACTGGGTTCATTTTCCCCATAATCAGCTTCTCTCCTCCCAAACTGGGTTCATTTTCCCCAAAATAATTTTTTCCCAAAAAAACTGGGTTCATTTTTTCCAAAATATGTTTTTTCCACCAAAACTGGGTTTATTTCCCTACATATCGGGTTTTCCCCACCAAATTCTGTTCATTTTCCCCAACATATGGATTTTTGAACCAGTTACTGGCTTTATTTCCCCAAAATCTTTTTTTTCCTTCAAAACTGGGTTCATTTTCACCAAAAATTTTTTTTTTCCTCCAAACTGGTTTCATTTTCCCCATAATCAGATTTTTTCCTCCCAAACTGGGTTCATTTTCACCAAAATCCTTTTTTTTTCCGCCAAAACTGGGTGCATTTTCACACAAATCTAGTTTTCCCCTCCAAACTGGGTTCATTTTTCACAAAATCTGGTATTTCATTTACACTCTGGGTTCATTTTCCCCAAAATCAGGTTTTTTTTCCCCCATTACTGGGTTCATTTTCCCAAAATCCTTTTTTCCCCCCTAAAACTGGGTGAAATTTCACACAAATCAGGTTTTCACCACCCAACAGTGTTCGTTTTCCCCCAAATCTTTAATGTCCACTCCTCACTGTGTTCATTTTCCCCAAAATCAGGTTTTTTCCCCCATTACTGGGTTCATTTTCCCCAAAATCAGTTTTTTTCCCCCATTACTGGGTTCATTTTCCCCAAAATCAGTTTTTTTCCCCCATTACTGGGTTCATTTTTCCCATAATCGGGTTTTTTCCTCCCAAACGGGGTTCATTTTCCCCAAAATTCGGGTTTTTTACCCAATTACTGGGTTCATTTTCCCAAAAATAATTTTTTTCCCCAAAATTGGGGTCATTTTCCTTAAAAACGGGTTTTTTACCCAAAACGGGGTTCATTTTCGGCATAAATAGCTTTTATCCTCCGAAACTATATTCATTTTCCACAAAGTCCTTATTTCCCCCCAAAACTGGATGCTTTTTCTCCAAAATCAGGTGTTCCCCTCCAAACAGTGTTCATTTTCTCCAAAATCTTCTATTTCCACTCAACACTGGGTTCATTTTCCGCATAATCAGAATTTTTCCTCCGAAACTAGGTTCATTTTCCGCAAAATCCCTATTAACCCCCAAAACTGGGTACATTTTCACACAAATCAGGTTGTCCCGTCCAAACTGATTTCATTTTCCTCAAAATCTTCTATTTCCACTCAACACTGGGTTCATTTTCCACAAAATCACGGGGTTTTCTCACAAAGTGGGTTAATTTTTCCAAAAATCATTTTTTTACCCCAAAACTGGGTTCATTTTCCCCAAAATATGTTTTTTCCACCAAAACTGGGTTTATTTCCCTACATATTAGGTTTTCCCCAACAAACTGTGTTCATTTTCCCCAAAATCCGGGTTTTTGACCCGATCACTGGGTTCATTTTCCCCAAAATCATTTTTTTCCCCAAAACTGGGTTCATTTTCCTTGAAAACAGGTTTTTCCGCAAAACTGGGTTCATTTTCCACATAATCAGCTTTTTTTCCTCCGAAAATAGGTTCATTTTACATAAAATCCTTATTTTCCCCCCAAAACTCAGTTCATTTTCACACAAATCAGGTTTTCCCCTCCTATCTGATTTCATTTTCCCCAAAATCTTCTATTTCCATTCCACACTGGGTTCATTTTCCCAAAAATCATTTTTTCCCTAAAAACTGGGTTCATTTTCCCCATAATTGGGTTTTTTCCTCCCACACTGGGTTCATTTTCCCCAAAATCCGGGCTTTTTACCCAATTACTGGCTTTATTTCCACAAAATATTTTTTTCCCCTCAAAACTGGGTTCATTTTCCCCATAATCAGCTTCTATCCTCCCAAACTGGGTTCATTTTCCCCAAAATCATTTTTTTCCTCAAAACACTGGGTGCATTTTCACACAAATCAAATTTTCCCCTCCAAACAGTGTTCATTTTCCCCAAAATCAGTTTTTTTCCCCATTACTGGGTTCATTTCCCCAAAATTGGGTTTTTTTCCCCCCAAAACTGGGTTCATTTTCCCCAAAATCGTCTTTTCCCTCCCAAACTGGGTTTATTTCCCTACAAATTGGGTTTTACCCACCAGACTGGGTTCATTTTCCCCAAAATCCTGGGTTTTTACCCAATTACTGGCTTTATTTCCACAAAATATTCCCCCCGCCCCCCCAAACTGGGTTCATTTTCCCCATAATCAGCTTCTCTCCTCCCAAACTGGGTTCATTTTCCCCAAAATAATTTTTTCCCAAAAAAACTGGGTTCATTTTCCCCAAAATATGTTTTTTCCACCAAAACTGGGTTTATTTCCCTACATATCGGGTTTTCCCCACCAAATTGTGTTCATTTTCCCCAACATATGGATTTTTGAACCAGTTACTGGCTTTATTTCCCCAAAATCTTTTTTTTCCTTCAAAACTGGGTTCATTTTCACCAAAAATGTTTTTTTTTTCCTCCAAACTGGTTTCATTTTCCCCATAATCAGATTTTTTCCTCCCAAACTGGGTTCATTTTCACCAAAATCCTTTTTTTTTCCGCCAAAACTGGGTGCATTTTCACACAAATCTAGTTTTCCCCTCCAAACTGGGTTCATTTTCCACAAAATCTGGTATTTCATTTACACTCTGTGTTCATTTTCCCCAAAATCAGGTTTTTTTCCCCCATTACTGGGTTCATTTTCCCAAAATCCTTTTTTCCCCCCTAAAACTGGGTGAAATTTCACACAAATCAGGTTTTCACCACCCAACAGTGTTCGTTTTCCCCCAAATCTTTAATGTCCACTCCTCACTGTGTTCATTTTCCCCCAAATCCGGGGTTTTCCCCCAAAACTGGGTTCATATTCCCCAAAATCAGTTTTTTTCCCCCATTACTGGGTTCATTTTCCCCAAAATCAGTTTTTTTCCCCCATTACTGGGTTCATTTTTCCCATAATCGGGTTTTTTCCTCCCAAACGGGGTTCATTTTCCCCAAAATTCGGGTTTTTTACCCAATTACTGGGTTCATTTTCCCAAAAATAATTTTTTTCCCCAAAATTGGGTTCATTTTCCTTAAAAACGGGTTTTTTACCCAAAACGGGGTTCATTTTCGGCATAAATAGCTTTTATCCTCCGAAACTATATTCATTTTCCACAAAGTCCTTATTTCCCCCCAAAACTGGATGCTTTTTCTCCAAAATCAGGTGTTCCCCTCCAAACAGTGTTCATTTTCTCCAAAATCTTCTATTTCCACTCAACACTGGGTTCATTTTCCGCATAATCAGAATTTTTCCTCCGAAACTAGGTTCATTTTCCGCAAAATCCCTATTAACCCCCAAAACTGGGTACATTTTCACACAAATCAGGTTGTCCCGTCCAAACTGATTTCATTTTCCTCAAAATCTTCTATTTCCACTCAACACTGGGTTCATTTTCCACAAAATCACGGGGTTTTCTCACAAAGTGGGTTAATTTTTCCAAAAATCATTTTTTTACCCCAAAACTGGGTTCATTTTCCCCAAAATATGTTTTTTTCCACCAAAACTGGGTTTATTTCCCTACATATTAGGTTTTCCCCAACAAACTGTGTTCATTTTCCCAAAATCCGGGTTTTTGACCCGATCACTGGGTTCATTTTCCCCAAAATCATTTTTTTCCCCAAAACTGGGTTCATTTTCCTTGAAAACAGGTTTTTCCGCAAAACTGGGTTCATTTTCCACATAATCAGCTTTTTTTCCTCCGAAAATAGGTTCATTTTACATAAAATCCTTATTTTCCCCCCAAAACTCAGTTCATTTTCACACAAATCAGGTTTTCCCCTCCTATCTGATTTCATTTTCCCCAAAATCTTCTATTTCCATTCCACACTGGGTTCATTTTCCCAAAAATCATTTTTTCCCTAAAACTGGGTTCATTTTCCCCATAATTGGGTTTTTTCCTCCCACACTGGGTTCATTTTCCCCAAAATCCGGGCTTTTTACCCAATTACTGGCTTTATTTCCACAAAATATTTTTTCCCCTCAAAACTGGGTTCATTTTCCCCATAATCAGCTTCTATCCTCCCAAACTGGGTTCATTTTCCCCAAAATCATTTTTTTCCTCAAAACACTGGGTGCATTTTCACACAAATCAAATTTTCCCCTCCAAACAGTGTTCATTTTCCCCAAAATCAGGTTTTTTCCCCATTACTGGGTTCATTTCCCCAAAATTGGGTTTTTTTCCCCCAAAACTGGGTTCATTTTCCCCAAAATCGTTTTTTTCCCTCCCAAACTGGGTTTATTTCCCTACAAATTGGGTTTTACCCACCAGACTGGGTTCATTTTCCCCAAAATCTCCTGGGTTTTTACCCAATTACTGGCTTTATTTCCACAAAATATTTCCCCCCCCCCCCCAAACTGGGTTCATTTTCCCCATAATCAGCTTCTCTCCTCCTAAACTGGGTTCATTTTCCCCAAAATAATTTTTTCCCAAAAAAACTGGGTTCATTTTCCCCAAAATATGTTTTTTCCACCAAAACTGGGTTTATTTCCCTACATATCGGGTTTTCCCCACCAAATTGTGTTCATTTTCCCCAACATATGGATTTTTGAACCAGTTACTGGCTTTATTTCCCCAAAATCTTTTTTTTCCTTCAAAACTGGGTTCATTTTCACCAAAAATGTTTTTTTTTCCTCCAAACTGGTTTCATTTTCCCCATAATCAGATTTTTTCCTCCCAAACTGGGTTCATTTTCACCAAAATCCTTTTTTTTTCCGCCAAAACTGGGTGCATTTTCACACAAATCTAGTTTTCCCCTCCAAACTGGGTTCATTTTTCACAAAATCTGGTATTTCATTTACACTCTGGGTTCATTTTCCCCAAAATCAGGGTTTTTTTCCCCCATTACTGGGTTCATTTTCCCAAAAACCTTTTTTCCCCCCTAAAACTGGGTGAAATTTCACACAAATCAGGTTTTCACCACCCAACAGTGTTCGTTTTCCCCCAAATCTTTAATGTCCACTCCTCACTGTGTTCATTTTCCCCAAAATCAGTTTTTTTCCCCCATTACTGGGTTCATTTTTTCCAAAATATTTTTTTTCCCCCATTACTGGGTTCATTTTTCCCATAATCGGGTTTTTTCCTCCCAAACGGGGTTCATTTTCCCCAAAATTCGGGTTTTTTACCCAATTACTGGGTTCATTTTCCCAAAAATAATTCTTTTTCCCCAAAATTGGGTTCATTTTTATTAAAAACGGGTTTTTTACCCAAAACGGGGTTCATTTTCGGCATAAATAGCTTGTATCCTCCGAAACTATATTTATTTTCCACAAAGTCCTTATTTCCCCCCAAAACTGGATGCTTTTTCTCCAAAATCAGGTGTTCCCCTCCAAACAGTGTTCATTTTCTCCAAAATCTTCTATTTCCACTCAACACTGGGTTCATTTTCCGCATAATCAGAATTTTTCCTCCGAAACTAGGTTCATTTTCCGCAAAATCCCTATTAACCCCCAAAACTGGGTACATTTTCACACAAATCAGGTTGTCCCGTCCAAACTGATTTCATTTTCCTCAAAATCTTCTATTTCCACTCAACACTGGGTTCATTTTCCACAAAATCATGGGGTTTTCTCACAAAGTGGGTTCATTTTTCCAAAAATCATTTTTTTACCCCAAAACTGGGTTCATTTTCCCCAAGATATGTTTTTTCCACCAAAACTGGGTTTATTTCCCTACATATTAGGTTTTCCCCACCAAACTGTGTTCATTTTCCCCAAAATCCGGGTTTTTGACCCGATCACTGGGTTCATTTTCCCCAAAATCATTTTTTTCCCCAAAACTGGGTTCATTTTCCTTGAAAACAGGTTTTTCCGCAAAACTGGGTTCATTTTCCACATAATCAGCTTTTTCCTCCGAAAATAGGTTCATTTTACATAAAATCCTTATTTTCCCCCCAAAACTCAGTTCATTTTCACACAAATCAGGTTTTCCCCTCCTATCTGATTTCATTTTCCCCAAAATCTTCTATTTCCATTCCACACTGGGTTCATTTTCCCAAAAATCATTTTTTCCCTAAAAACTGGGTTCATTTTCCCCATAATCGGGTTTTTTCCTCCCACACTGGGTTCATTTTCCCCAAAATCAGGATTTTTTCCCCATTACTGGGTTCATTTTCCCCAAAATCATTTTTTTCCCCCCAAAACTCGGTCCATTTTCCCCAAAATATGTTTTTTTCCACCAAAAATGGGTTCACTTCCCTACAAATTTGGTTTTCCCTACCAAACTGGTTCCATTTTCCCACAAATTAGAGTTTTTTACCCAATTACTGCGTTCATTTCCCCCAAAATCATTTTTCCCCCCCAAAAGGGGTTCATTTTCCGCATAATCAGATTTTTTCCTCCAAAACTAGGTTCATTTTCCACAAAATGCTTTCCCCCCCAAAAAACTGAGTGCATTTTCACATGAATCAGGTTTTCCCCTCCAAACTTATTTCATTTCCCCCCAAATCTTCTATTTCCAACTCCACACTGGGTTCGTTTTCCCCAAAATAATTTTTTTCCCCCAAACTGGGTTCATTTTCCTTAAAAATGGATTTTTCCTCCAAAACTGGGTTCATGTTCCGCATAATCAGCATTTTTTCCTCCAAAACTAGGTTCATTTTCCAGAAAATCCCTATTAACCCCTCAAACTGGGTACATTTTCACACAAATCAGGTTGTCCCCTCCAAACTGATTTCATTTTCCTCAAAATCTTCTATTTCCACTCCGCACTTGGTTCATTTTCCCCAAAATCAGGATTTTTCCCCATTACTGGGTTCATTTTCCCCAAAATATATTTTTTCCACAAAACTGGGTTTATTTCCCTACAAATTGGGTTTTCCCCACCAGACTGGGTTCATTTTCCCCAAAATCCGGGCTTTTTACCCAATTACTGGCTTTATTTCCACAAAATATTTTTTCCCCCCAAAACTGGGTTCATTTTCCCCATAATCAGCTTCTATCCTCACAAACTGGCTTCATTTTCCCCAAAATCCTTTTTTTTCCTCAAAACACTGGGTGCATTTTCACACAAATCAAGTTTTCCCCTCCAAACAGTGTTCATTTTCCCCAAAATCGTTTTTTTCCCTCCCAAACTGGGTTTATTTCCCTACAAATTGGGTTTTACCCACCAGACTGGGTTCATTTTCCCCAAAATCCTGGGTTTTTACCCAATTACTGGCTTTATTTCCACAAAATATTTCCCCCCCCCCCCCCAAACTGGGTTCATTTTCCCCATAATCAGCTTCTCTCCTCCCAAACTGGGTTCATTTTCCCCAAAATAATTTTTTCCCAAAAAAACTGGGTTCATTTTCCCCAAAATATGTTTTTTCCACCAAAACTGGGTTTATTTCCCTACATATCGGGTTTTCCCCACCAAATTGTGTTCATTTTCCCCAACATATGGATTTTTGAACCAGTTACTGGCTTTATTTCCCCAAAATCTTTTTTTTCCTTCAAAACTGGGTTCATTTTCACCAAAAATGTTTTTTTTTTCCTCCAAACTGGTTTCATTTTCCCCATAATCAGATTTTTTCCTCCCAAACTGGGTTCATTTTCACCAAAATCCTTTTTTTTTCCGCCAAAACTGGGTGCATTTTCACACAAATCTAGTTTTCCCCTCCAAACTGGGTTCATTTTTCACAAAATCTGGTATTTCATTTACACTCTGGGTTCATTTTCCCCAAAATCATTTTTTTCCCCCCAAAACTCGGTCCATTTTCCCCAAAATATGTTTTTTTCCACCAAAAATGGGTTCACTTCCCTACAAATTTGGTTTTCCCTACCAAACTGGTTCCATTTTCCCACAAATTAGAGTTTTTTACCCAATTACTGCGTTCATTTCCCCCAAAATCATTTTTCCCCCCAAAAGGGGTTCATTTTCCGCATTATCAGATTTTTTCCTCCAAAACTAGGTTCATTTTCCACAAAATCCTTTCCCCCCCAAAAAACTGAGTGCATTTTCACACGAATCAGGTTTTCCCCTCCAAACTTATTTCATTTCCCCCCCCAATCTTCTATTTCCAACTCCACACTGGGTTCGTTTTCCCCAAAATAGGTTTTTTTCCTCCCAAACTCGGTTTATTTCCCTACAAGCTGGTTTTTCCCCTCCAAACTGTGTTCGTTTTCCCCAAAATTCGGGATTTTTACCCAATTACTGGGTCATTTTGCCCAAAATCCCCTTTTTTCCCCCCATACCTGGCTGCATCTCCACACAAATCAAGTTTTCCCCTCCAAAGAGTGTTCATTTTCCCCCAAATCCGGTTTTTTTCCCCATTACTGGGTTCATTTCCCCAAAATCGGGTTTTTTCCCCAAAAACTGAACTGGGTTCATTTTCACCAAAGTCGGATTTTTTCCTCCCAAACTAGGTTGATTTTCCCCAAAGTCGGTTTTTTTCGAGCAAAACTCGGTTCATTTCCCTACAAGTTGGTTTCCCCCCCCCCCCAAAATTCTGTTGTTTTTCCCAAAAATTCGGGGGTTTTACCCGATTACTGGGTTCATTTTCCCCAAAATAATTTTTTTCCCCCAAACTGGGTTCATTTTCCTTAAAAATGGATTTTTCCTCCAAAACTGGGTTCATGTTCCGCATAATCAGCATTTTTTCCTCCAAAACTAGGTTCATTTTCCAGAAAATCCCTATTAACCCCTCAAACTGGGTACATTTTCACACAAATCAGGTTGTCCCCTCCAAACTGATTTCATTTTCCTCAAAATCTTCTATTTCCACTCCGCACTTGGTTCATTTTCCCCAAAATCAGGATTTTTCCCCATTACTGGGTTCATTTTCCCCAAAATATATTTTTTCCACAAAACTGGGTTTATTTCCCTACAAATTGGGTTTTCCCCACCAGACTGGGTTCATTTTCCCCAAAATCCGGGCTTTTTACCCAATTACTGGCTTTATTTCCACAAAATATTTTTTCCCCCCAAAACTGGGTTCATTTTCCCCATAATCAGCTTCTATCCTCACAAACTGGCTTCATTTTCCCCAAAATCCTTTTTTTTCCTCAAAACACTGGGTGCATTTTCACGCAAATCAAGTTTTCCCCTCCAAACAGTGTTCATTTTCCCCAAAATCGGTTTTTTCCCTCCCAAACTGGGTTTATTTCCCTACAAATTGGGTTTTACCCACCAGACTGGGTTCATTTTCCCCAAAATCCTGGGTTTTTACCCAATTACTGGCTTTATTTCCACAAAATATTTCCCCCCCCCCCCCAAACTGGGTTCATTTTCCCCATAATCAGCTTCTCTCCTCCCAAACTGGGTTCATTTTCCCCAAAATAATTTTTTCCCAAAAAAACTGGGTTCATTTTCCCCAAAATATGTTTTTTCCACCAAAACTGGTTTTATTTCCCTACATATCGGGTTTTCCCCACCAAATTGTGTTCATTTTCCCCAACATATGGATTTTTGAACCAGTTACTGGCTTTATTTCCCCAAAATCTTTTTTTTCCTTCAAAACTGGGTTCATTTTCACCAAAAATGTTTTTTTTTCCTCCAAACTGGTTTCATTTTCCCCATAATCAGATTTTTTCCTCCCAAACTGGGTTCATTTTCACCAAAATCCTTTTTTTTTCCGCCAAAACTGGGTGCATTTTCACACAAATCTAGTTTTCCCCTCCAAACTGGGTTCATTTTCCACAAAATCTGGTATTTCATTTACACTCTGGGTTCATTTTCCCCAAAATCAGGTTTTTTTCTCCCATTACTGGGTTCATTTTCCCAAAATCCTTTTTTCCCCCCTAAAACTGGGTGAAATTTCACACAAATCAGGTTTTCACCACCCAACAGTGTTCGTTTTCCCCCAAATCTTTAATGTCCACTCCTCACTGTGTTCATTTTCCCCCAAATCCGGGGTTTTCCCCCAAAACTGGGTTCATTTTCCCCAAAATCATTTTTTTTCCCCCATTACTGGGTTCATTTTCCCCAAAATCAGTTTTTTTCCCCCATTACTGGGTTCATTTTTCCCATAATCGGGTTTTTTCCTCCCAAAACTGGGTTCATTTTCCCCAAAATTCGGGTTTTTTACCCAATTACTGGGTTCATTTTCCCAAAAATAATTCTTTTTCCCCAAAATTGGGTTCATTTTCCTTAAAAACGGGTTTTTTACCCAAAACGGGGTTCATTTTCGGCATAAATAGCTTTTATCCTCCGAAACTATATTCATTTTCCACAAAGTCCTTATTTCCCCCCAAAACTGGATGCTTTTTCTCCAAAATCAGGTGTTCCCCTCCAAACAGTGTTCATTTTCTCCAAAATCTTCTATTTCCACTCAACACTGGGTTCATTTTCCGCATAATCAGAATTTTTCCTCCGAAACTAGGTTCATTTTCCGCAAAATCCCTATTAACCCCCAAAACTGGGTACATTTTCACACAAATCAGGTTGTCCCGTCCAAACTGATTTCATTTTCCTCAAAATCTTCTATTTCCACTCAACACTGGGTTCATTTTCCACAAAATCACGGGGTTTTCTCACAAAGTGGGTTAATTTTTCCAAAAATCATTTTTTTACCCCAAAACTGGGTTCATTTTCCCCAAAATATGTTTTTTCCACCAAAACTGGGTTTATTTCCCTACATATTAGGTTTTCCCCAACAAACTGTGTTCATTTTCCCCAAAATCCGGGTTTTTGACCCGATCACTGGGTTCATTTTCCCCAAAATCATTTTTTTCCCCAAAACTGGGTTCATTTTCCTTGAAAACAGGTTTTTCCGCAAAACTGGGTTCATTTTCCACATAATCAGCTTTTTCCTCCGAAAATAGGTTCATTTTACATAAAATCCTTATTTTCCCCCCAAAACTCAGTTCATTTTCACACAAATCAGGTTTTCCCCTCCTATCTGATTTCATTTTCCCCAAAATCTTCTATTTCCATTCCACACTGGATTCATTTTCCCAAAAATCATTTTTTCCCTAAAAACTGGGTTCATTTTCCCCAAAATATGTTTTTTCCACCAAAACTGGGTTTATTTCCCTACATATTAGGTTTTCCCCAACAAACTGTGTTCATTTTCCCCAAAATCCGGGTTTTTGACCCGATCACTGTGTTCATTTTCCCCAAAATCATTTTTTTCCCCAAAACTGGGTTCATTTTCCTTGAAAACAGGTTTTTCCGCAAAACTGGGTTCATTTTCCACATAATCAGCTTTTTTCCTCCGAAAATAGGTTCATTTTACATAAAATCCTTATTTTCCCCCCAAAACTCAGTTCATTTTCACACAAATCAGGTTTTCCCCTCCTATCTGATTTCATTTTCCCCAAAATCTTCTATTTCCATTCCACACTGGGTTCATTTTCCCAAAAATCATTTTTTCCCTAAAAACTGGGTTCATTTTCCCCATAATCGGGTTTTTTCCTCCCACACTGGGTTCATTTTCCCCAAAATCAGGATTTTTTCCCCATTACTGGGTTCATTTTCCCCAAAATCATTTTTTTCCCCCCAAAACTCGGTCCATTTTCCCCAAAATATGTTTTTTTCCACCAAAAATGGGTTCACTTCCCTACAAATTTGGTTTTCCCTACCAAACTGGTTCCATTTTCCCACAAATTAGAGTTTTTTACCCAATTACTGCGTTCATTTCCCCCAAAATCATTTTTCCCCCCAAAAGGGGTTCATTTTCCGCATAATCAGATTTTTTCCTCCAAAACTAGGTTCATTTTCCACAAAATGCTTTCCCCCCCAAAAAACTGAGTGCATTTTCACACGAATCAGGTTTTCCCCTCCAAACTTATTTCATTTCCCCCCAAATCTTCTATTTCCAACTCCACACTGGGTTCGTTTTCCCCAAAATAGGTTTTTTTCCTCCCAAACTCGGTTTATTTCCCTACAAGCTGGTTTTTCCCCTCCAAACTGTGTTCGTTTTCCCCAAAATTCGGGATTTTTACCCAATTACTGGGGCATTTTGCCCAAAATCCCCTTTTTTCCCCCCATACCTGGCTGCATCTCCACACAAATCAAGTTTTCCCCTCCAAAGAGTGTTCATTTTCCCCCAAATCCGGTTTTTTTCCCCATTACTGGGTTCATTTCCCCAAAATCGGGTTTTTTCCCCAAAAACTGAACTGGGTTCATTTTCACCAAAGTCGGATTTTTTCCTCCCAAACTAGGTTGATTTTCCCCAAAGTCGGTTTTTTTCGAGCAAAACTCGGTTCATTTCCCTACAAGTTGGTTTCCCCCCCCCCCCAAAATTCTGTTGTTTTTCCCAAAAATTAGGGGGTTTTACCCGATTACTGGGTTCATTTTCCCCAAAATAATTTTTTTCCCCCAAACTGGGTTCATTTTCCTTAAAAATGGATTTTTCCTCCAAAACTGGGTTCATGTTCCGCATAATCAGTATTTTTTCCTCCAAAACTAGGTTCATTTTCCAGAAAATCCCTATTAACCCCTCAAACTGGGTACATTTTCACACAAATCAGGTTGTCCCCTCCAAACTGATTTCATTTTCCTCAAAATCTTCTATTTCCACTCCGCACTTGGTTCATTTTCCCCAAAATCAGGATTTTTCCCCATTACTGGGTTCATTTTCCCCAAAATATATTTTTTTCCACAAAACTGGGTTTATTTCCCTACAAATTGGGTTTTCCCCACCAGACTGGGTTCATTTTCCCCAAAATCCGGGCTTTTTACCCAATTACTGGCTTTATTTCCACAAAATATTTTTTCCCCCCAAAACTGGGTTCATTTTCCCCATAATCAGCTTCTATCCCCACAAACTGGCTTTATTTTCCCCAAAATCCTTTTTTTTCCTCAAAACACTGGGTGCATTTTCACACAAATCAAGTTTTCCCCTCCAAACAGTGTTCATTTTCCCCAAAATCGTTTTTTTCCCTCCCAAACTGGGTTTATTTCCCTACAAATTGGGTTTTACCCACCAGACTGAGTTCATTTTCCCCGAAATCCTGGGTTTTTACCCAATTACTGGCTTTATTTCCACAAAATATTTCCCCCCCCCCCAAACTGGGTTCATTTTCCCCATAATCAGATTCTCTCCTCCCAAACTGGGTTCATTTTCCCCAAAATAATTTTTTCCCAAAAAAACTGGGTTCATTTTCCCCAAAATATGTTTTTTCCACCAAAACTGGGTTTATTTCCCTACATATCGGGTTTTCCCCACCAAATTGTGTTCATTTTCCCCAACATATGGATTTTTGAACCAGTTACTGGCTTTATTTCCCCAAAATCTTTTTTTTCCTTCAAAACTGGGTTCATTTTCACCAAAAATTTTTTTTTTTCCTCCAAACTGGTTTCATTTTCCCCATAATCAGATTTTTTCCTCCCAAACTGGGTTCATTTTCACCAAAATCCTTTTTTTTTCCGCCAAAACTGGGTGCATTTTCACACAAATCTAGTTTTCCCCTCCAAACTGGGTTCATTTTCCACAAAATCTGGTATTTCATTTACACTCTGGGTTCATTTTCCCCAAAATCAGGTTTTTTTTCCCCCATTACTGGGTTCATTTTCCCAAAATCCTTTTTTCCCCCCTAAAACTGGGTGAAATTTCACACAAATCAGGTTTTCACCACCCAACAGTGTTCGTTTTCCCCCAAATCTTTAATGTCCACTCCTCACTGTGTTCATTTTCCCCCAAATCCGGGGTTTTCCCCCAAAACTGGGTTCATTTTCCCCAAAATCAGTTTTTTTTCCCCCATTACTGGGTTCATTTTCCCCAAAATCAGTTTTTTTCCCCCATTACTGGGTTCATTTTTCCCATAATCGGGTTTTTTCCTCCCAAACGGGGTTCATTTTCCTCAAAATTCGGGTTTTTTACCCAATTACTGGGTTCATTTTCCCAAAAATAATTCTTTTTCCCCAAAATTGGGTTCATTTTCCTTAAAAACGGGTTTTTTACCGAAAACGGGGTTCATTTTCGGCATAAATAGCTTTTATCCTCCGAAACTATATTCATTTTCCACAAAGTCCTTATTTCCCCCCAAAACTGGATGCTTTTTCTCCAAAATCAGGTGTTCCCCTCCAAACAGTGTTCATTTTCTCCAAAATCTTCTATTTCCACTCAACACTGGGTTCATTTTCCGCATAATCAGAATTTTTCCTCCGAAACTAGGTTCATTTTCCGCAAAATCCCTATTAACCCCCAAAACTGGGTACATTTTCACACAAATCAGGTTGTCCCGTCCAAACTGATTTCATTTTCCTCAAAATCTTCTATTTCCACTCAACACTGGGTTCATTTTCCACAAAATCACGGGGTTTTCTCACAAAGTGGGTTAATTTTTCCAAAAATCATTTTTTTATCCCAAAACTGGGTTCATTTTCCCCAAAATATGTTTTTTCCACCAAAACTGGGTTTATTTCCCTACATATCGGGTTTTCCCCACCAAATTGTGTTCATTTTCCCCAACATATGGATTTTTGAACCAGTTACTGGCTTTATTTCCCCAAAATCTTTTTTTTCCTTCAAAACTGGGTTCATTTTCACCAAAAATGTTTTTTTTTCCTCCAAACTGGTTTCATTTTCCCCATAATCAGATTTTTTCCTCCCAAACTGGGTTCATTTTCACCAAAATCCTTTTTTTTTCCGCCAAAACTGGGTGCATTTTCACACAAATCTAGTTTTCCCCTCCAAACTGGGTTCATTTTCCACAAAATCTGGTATTTCATTTACACTCTGGGATCATTTTCCCCAAAATCAGGGTTTTTTTCCCCCATTACTGGGTTCATTTTCCCAAAATCCTTTTTTCCCCCCTAAAACTGGGTGAAATTTCACACAAATCAGGTTTTCACAACCCAACAGTGTTCGTTTTCCCCCAAATCGGTTTTTTCCCTCCCAAACTGGGTTTATTTCCCTACAAATTGGGTTTTACCCACCAGACTGGGTTCATTTTCCCCAAAATCCTGGGTTTTTACCCAATTACTGGCTTTATTTCCACAAAATATTTCCCCCCCCCCCCCAAACTGGGTTCATTTTCCCCATAATCAGATTCTCTCCTCCCAAACTTGGTTCATTTTCCCCAAAATAATTTTTTCCCAAAAAAACTGGGTTCATTTTCCCCAAAATATGTTTTTTCACCAAAACTGGTTTTATTTCCCAACATATCGGGTTTTCCCCACCAAATTGTGTTCATTTTCCCCAACATATGGATTTTTGAACCAGTTACTGGCTTTATTTCCCCAAAATATTTTTTTCCTTCAAAACTGGGTTCATTTTCACCAAAAATGTTTTTTTTTCCTCCAAACTGGTTTCATTTTCCCCATAATCAGATTTTTTCCTCCCAAACTGGGTTCATTTTCACCAAAATCCTTTTTTTTTCCGCCAAAACTGGGTGCATTTTCACACAAATCTAGTTTTCCCCTCCAAACTGGGTTCATTTTCCACAAAATCTGGTATTTCATTTACACTCTGGGTTCATTTTCCCCAAAATCAGGTTTTTTTTCCCCCATTACTGGGTTCATTTTCCCAAAATCCTTTTTTCCCCCCTAAAACTGGGTGAAATTTCACACAAATCAGGTTTTCACCACCCAACAGTGTTCGTTTTCCCCCAAATCTTTAATGTCCACTCCTCACTGTGTTCATTTTCCCCCAAATCCGGGGTTTTCCCCCAAAACTGGGTTCATTTTCCCCAAAATCAGTTTTTTTCCCCCATTACTGGGTTCATTTTCCCCAAAATAATTTTTTTCCCCAAAACTGGGTTCATTTTTCCCATAATCGGGTTTTTTCCTCCCAAACGGGGTTCATTTTCCCCAAAATTCGGGTTTTTTACCCAATTACTGGGTTCATTTTCCCAAAAATAATTCTTTTTCCCCAAAATTGGGTTCATTTTCCTTAAAAACGGGTTTTTTACCAAAAACGGGGTTCATTTTCGGCATAAATAGCTTTTATCCTCCGAAACTATATTCATTTTCCACAAAGTCCTTATTTCCCCCCAAAACTGGATGCTTTTTCTCCAAAATCAGGTGTTCCCCTCCAAACAGTGTTCATTTTCTCCAAAATCTTCTATTTCCACTCAACACTGGGTTCATTTTCCGCATAATCAGAATTTTTCCTCCGAAACTAGGTTCATTTTCCGCAAAATCCCTATTAACCCCCAAAACTGGGTACATTTTCACACAAATCAGGTTGTCCCGTCCAAACTGATTTCATTTTCCTCAAAATCTTCTATTTCCACTCAACACTGGGTTCATTTTCCACAAAATCACGGGGTTTTCTCACAAAGTGGGTTAATTTTTCCAAAAATCATTTTTTTACCCCAAAACTGGGTTCATTTTCCCCCAAATATGTTTTTTCCACCAAAACTGGGTTTATTTCCCTACATATTAGGTTTTCCCCAACAGTGTTCATTTTCCCCAAAATCCGGGTTTTTGACCCGATCACTGGGTTCATTTTCCCCAAAATCATTTTTTTCCCCAAAACTGGGTTCATTTTCCTTGAAAACAGGTTTTTCCGCAAAACTGGGTTCATTTTCCACATAATCAGCTTTTTCCTCCGAAAATAGGTTCATTTTACATAAAATCCTTATTTTCCCCCCAAAACTCAGTTCATTTTCACACAAATCAGGTTTTCCCCTCCTATCTGATTTCATTTTCCCCAAAATCTTCTATTTCCATTCCACACTGGATTCATTTTCCCAAAAATCATTTTTTCCCTAAAAACTGGGTTCATTTTCCCCAAAATATGTTTTTTCCACCAAAACTGGGTTTATTTCCCTACATATTAGGTTTTCCCCAACAAACTGTGTTCATTTTCCCCAAAATCCGGGTTTTTGACCCGATCACTGTGTTCATTTTCCCCAAAATCATTTTTTTCCCCAAAACTGGGTTCATTTTCCTTGAAAACAGGTTTTTCCGCAAAACTGGGTTCATTTTCCACATAATCAGCTTTTTTCCTCCGAAAATAGGTTCATTTTACATAAAATCCTTATTTTCCCCCCAAAACTCAGTTCATTTTCACACAAATCAGGTTTTCCCCTCCTATCTGATTTCATTTTCCCCAAAATCTTCTATTTCCATTCCACACTGGGTTCATTTTCCCAAAAATCATTTTTTCCCTAAAAACTGGGTTCATTTTCCCCATAATCGGGTTTTTTCCTCCCACACTGGGTTCATTTTCCCCAAAATCAGGATTTTTTCCCCATTACTGGGTTCATTTTCCCCAAAATCATTTTTTTCCCCCCAAAACTCGGTCCATTTTCCCCAAAATATGTTTTTTTCCACCAAAAATGGGTTCACTTCCCTACAAATTTGGTTTTCCCTACCAAACTGGTTCCATTTTCCCACAAATTAGAGTTTTTTACCCAATTACTGCGTTCATTTCCCCCAAAATCATTTTTCCCCCCAAAAGGGGTTCATTTTCCGCATAATCAGATTTTTTCCTCCAAAACTAGGTTCATTTTCCACAAAATGCTTTCCCCCCCAAAAAACTGAGTGCATTTTCACACGAATCAGGTTTTCCCCTCCAAACTTATTTCATTTCCCCCCAAATCTTCTATTTCCAACTCCACACTGGGTTCGTTTTCCCCAAAATAGGTTTTTTTCCTCCCAAACTCGGTTTATTTCCCTACAAGCTGGTTTTTCCCCTCCAAACTGTGTTCGTTTTCCCCAAAATTCGGGATTTTTACCCAATTACTGGGTCATTTTGCCCAAAATCCCCTTTTTTCCCCCCATACCTGGCTGCATCTCCACACAAATCAAGTTTTCCCCTCCAAAGAGTGTTCATTTTCCCCCAAATCCGGTTTTTTTCCCCATTACTGGGTTCATTTCCCCAAAATCGGGTTTTTTCCCCAAAAACTGAACTGGGTTCATTTTCACCAAAGTCGGATTTTTTCCTCCCAAACTAGGTTGATTTTCCCCAAAGTCGGTTTTTTTCGAGCAAAACTCGGTTCATTTCCCTACAAGTTGGTTTCCCCCCCCCCCCAAAATTCTGTTGTTTTTCCCAAAAATTCGGGGGTTTTACCCGATTACTGGGTTCATTTTCCCCAAAATAATTTTTTTCCCCCAAACTGGGTTCATTTTCCTTAAAAATGGATTTTTCCTCCAAAACTGGGTTCATGTTCCGCATAATCAGTATTTTTTCCTCCAAAACTAGGTTCATTTTCCAGAAAATCCCTATTAACCCCTCAAACTGGGTACATTTTCACACAAATCAGGTTGTCCCCTCCAAACTGATTTCATTTTCCTCAAAATCTTCTATTTCCACTCCGCACTTGGTTCATTTTCCCCAAAATCAGGATTTTTCCCCATTACTGGGTTCATTTTCCCCAAAATATATTTTTTTCCACAAAACTGGGTTTATTTCCCTACAAATTGGGTTTTCCCCACCAGACTGGGTTCATTTTCCCCAAAATCCGGGCTTTTTACCCAATTACTGGCTTTATTTCCACAAAATATTTTTTCCCCCCAAAACTGGGTTCATTTTCCCCATAATCAGCTTCTATCCTCACAAACTGGCTTTATTTTCCCCAAAATCCTTTTTTTTCCTCAAAACACTGGGTGCATTTTCACACAAATCAAGTTTTCCCCTCCAAACAGTGTTCATTTTCCCCAAAATCGTTTTTTTCCCTCCCAAACTGGGTTTATTTCCCTACAAATTGGGTTTTACCCACCAGACTGAGTTCATTTTCCCCGAAATCCTGGGTTTTTACCCAATTACTGGCTTTATTTCCACAAAATATTTCCCCCCCCCCCCAAACTGGGTTCATTTTCCCCATAATCAGATTCTCTCCTCCCAAACTGGGTTCATTTTCCCCAAAATAATTTTTTCCCAAAAAAACTGGGTTCATTTTCCCCAAAATATGTTTTTTCCACCAAAACTGGGTTTATTTCCCTACATATCGGGTTTTCCCCACCAAATTGTGTTCATTTTCCCCAACATATGGATTTTTGAACCAGTTACTGGCTTTATTTCCCCAAAATCTTTTTTTTCCTTCAAAACTGGGTTCATTTTCACCAAAAATTTTTTTTTTTCCTCCAAACTGGTTTCATTTTCCCCATAATCAGATTTTTTCCTCCCAAACTGGGTTCATTTTCACCAAAATCCTTTTTTTTTCCGCCAAAACTGGGTGCATTTTCACACAAATCTAGTTTTCCCCTCCAAACTGGGTTCATTTTCCACAAAATCTGGTATTTCATTTACACTCTGGGTTCATTTTCCCCAAAATCAGGTTTTTTTTCCCCCATTACTGGGTTCATTTTCCCAAAATCCTTTTTTCCCCCCTAAAACTGGGTGAAATTTCACACAAATCAGGTTTTCACCACCCAACAGTGTTCGTTTTCCCCCAAATCTTTAATGTCCACTCCTCACTGTGTTCATTTTCCCCCAAATCCGGGGTTTTCCCCCAAAACTGGGTTCATTTTCCCCAAAATCAGTTTTTTTTCCCCCATTACTGGGTTCATTTTCCCCAAAATCAGTTTTTTTCCCCCATTACTGGGTTCATTTTTCCCATAATCGGGTTTTTTCCTCCCAAACGGGGTTCATTTTCCCCAAAATTCGGGTTTTTTACCCAATTACTGGGTTCATTTTCCCAAAAATAATTCTTTTTCCCCAAAATTGGGTTCATTTTCCTTAAAAACGGGTTTTTTACCGAAAACGGGGTTCATTTTCGGCATAAATAGCTTTTATCCTCCGAAACTATATTCATTTTCCACAAAGTCCTTATTTCCCCCCAAAACTGGATGCTTTTTCTCCAAAATCAGGTGTTCCCCTCCAAACAGTGTTCATTTTCTCCAAAATCTTCTATTTCCACTCAACACTGGGTTCATTTTCCGCATAATCAGAATTTTTCCTCCGAAACTAGGTTCATTTTCCGCAAAATCCCTATTAACCCCCAAAACTGGGTACATTTTCACACAAATCAGGTTGTCCCGTCCAAACTGATTTCATTTTCCTCAAAATCTTCTATTTCCACTCAACACTGGGTTCATTTTCCATAAAATCACGGGGTTTTCTCACAAAGTGGGTTAATTTTTCCAAAAATCATTTTTTTACCCCAAAACTGGGTTCATTTTCCCCAAAATATGTTTTTTCCACCAAAACTGGGTTTATTTCCCTACATATCGGGTTTTCCCCACCAAATTGTGTTCATTTTCCCCAACATATTGATTTTTGAACCAGTTACTGGCTTTATTTCCCCAAAATCTTTTTTTTCCTTCAAAACTGGGTTCATTTTCACCAAAAATGTTTTTTTTTCCTCCAAACTGGTTTCATTTTCCCCATAATCAGATTTTTTCCTCCCAAACTGGGTTCATTTTCACCAAAATCCTTTTTTTTTCCGCCAAAACTGGGTGCATTTTCACACAAATCTAGTTTTCCCCTCCAAACTGGGTTCATTTTCCACAAAATCTGGTATTTCATTTACACTCTGGGATCATTTTCCCCAAAATCAGGGTTTTTTTCCCCCATTACTGGGTTCATTTTCCCAAAATCCTTTTTTCCCCCCTAAAACTGGGTGAAATTTCACACAAATCAGGTTTTCACCACCCAACAGTGTTCGTTTTCCCCCAAATCTTTAATGTCCACTCCTCACTGTGTTCATTTTCCCCCAAATCCGGGGTTTTCCCCCAAAACTGGGTTCATTTTCCCCAAAATCAGTTTTTTTTCCCCCATTACTGGGTTCATTTTCCCCAAAATCAGTTTTTTTCCCCCATTACTGGGTTCATTTTTCCCATAATCGGGTTTTTTCCTCCCAAACGGGGTTCATTTTCCCCAAAATTCGGGTTTTTTACCCAATTACTGGGTTCATTTTCCCAAAAATAATTCTTTTTCCCCAAAATTGGGTTCATTTTCCTTAAAAACGGGTTTTTTACCGAAAACGGGGTTCATTTTCGGCATAAATAGCTTTTATCCTCCGAAACTATATTCATTTTCCACAAAGTCCTTATTTCCCCCCAAAACTGGATGCTTTTTCTCCAAAATCAGGTGTTCCCCTCCAAACAGTGTTCATTTTCTCCAAAATCTTCTATTTCCACTCAACACTGGGTTCATTTTCCGCATAATCAGAATTTTTCCTCCGAAACTAGGTTCATTTTCCGCAAAATCCCTATTAACCCCCAAAACTGGGTACATTTTCACACAAATCAGGTTGTCCCGTCCAAACTGATTTCATTTTCCTCAAAATCTTCTATTTCCACTCAACACTGGGTTCATTTTCCATAAAATCACGGGGTTTTCTCACAAAGTGGGTTAATTTTTCCAAAAATCATTTTTTTATCCCAAAACTGGGTTCATTTTCCCCAAAATATGTTTTTTCCACCAAAACTGGGTTTATTTCCCTACATATCGGGTTTTCCCCACCAAATTGTGTTCATTTTCCCCAACATATGGATTTTTGAACCAGTTACTGGCTTTATTTCCCCAAAATCTTTTTTTTCCTTCAAAACTGGGTTCATTTTCACCAAAAATGTTTTTTTTTCCTCCAAACTGGTTTCATTTTCCCCATAATCAGATTTTTTCCTCCCAAACTGGGTTCATTTTCACCAAAATCCTTTTTTTTTCCGCCAAAACTGGGTGCATTTTCACACAAATCTAGTTTTCCCCTCCAAACTGGGTTCATTTTCCACAAAATCTGGTATTTCATTTACACTCTGGGATCATTTTCCCCAAAATCAGGTTTTTTTTCCCCCATTACTGGGTTCATTTTCCCAAAATCCTTTTTTCCCCCCTAAAACTGGGTGAAATTTCACACAAATCAGGTTTTCACCACCCAACAGTGTTCGTTTTCCCCCAAATCGGTTTTTTCCCTCCCAAACTGGGTTTATTTCCCTACAAATTGGGTTTTACCCACCAGACTGGGTTCATTTTCCCCAAAATCCTGGGTTTTTACCCAATTACTGGCTTTATTTCCACAAAATATTTCCCCCCCCCCCCCCAAACTGGGTTCATTTTCCCCATAATCAGATTCTCTCCTCCCAAACTTGGTTCATTTTCCCCAAAATAATTTTTTCCCAAAAAAACTGGGTTCATTTTCCCCAAAATATGTTTTTTCACCAAAACTGGTTTTATTTCCCAACATATCGGGTTTTCCCCACCAAATTGTGTTCATTTTCCCCAACATATGGATTTTTGAACCAGTTACTGGCTTTATTTCCCCAAAATCTTTTTTTTCCTTCAAAACTGGGTTCATTTTCACCAAAAATGTTTTTTTTTCCTCCAAACTGGTTTCATTTTCCCCATAATCAGATTTTTTCCTCCCAAACTGGGTTCATTTTCACCAAAATCCTTTTTTTTTCCGCCAAAACTGGGTGCATTTTCACACAAATCTAGTTTTCCCCTCCAAACTGGGTTCATTTTCCACAAAATCTGGTATTTCATTTACACTCTGGGTTCATTTTCCCCAAAATCAGGTTTTTTTTCCCCCATTACTGGGTTCATTTTCCCAAAATCCTTTTTTCCCCCCTAAAACTGGGTGAAATTTCACACAAATCAGGTTTTCACCACCCAACAGTGTTCGTTTTCCCCCAAATCTTTAATGTCCACTCCTCACTGTGTTCATTTTCCCCCAAATCCGGGGTTTTCCCCCAAAACTGGGTTCATTTTCCCCAAAATCAGTTTTTTTCCCCCATTACTGGGTTCATTTTCCCCAAAATAATTTTTTTCCCCAAAACTGGGTTCATTTCTCCCATAATCGGGTTTTTTCCTCCCAAACGGGGTTCATTTTCCCCAAAATTCGGGTTTTTTACCCAATTACTGGGTTCATTTTCCCAAAAATAATTCTTTTTCCCCAAAATTGGGTTCATTTTCCTTAAAAACGGGTTTTTTACCAAAAACGGGGTTCATTTTCGGCATAAATAGCTTTTATCCTCCGAAACTATATTCATTTTCCACAAAGTCCTTATTTCCCCCCAAAACTGGATGCTTTTTCTCCAAAATCAGGTGTTCCCCTCCAAACAGTGTTCATTTTCTCCAAAATCTTCTATTTCCACTCAACACTGGGTTCATTTTCCGCATAATCAGAATTTTTCCTCCGAAACTAGGTTCATTTTCCGCAAAATCCCTATTAACCCCCAAAACTGGGTACATTTTCACACAAATCAGGTTGTCCCGTCCAAACTGATTTCATTTTCCTCAAAATCTTCTATTTCCACTCAACACTGGGTTCATTTTCCACAAAATCACGGGGTTTTCTCACAAAGTGGGTTAATTTTTCCAAAAATCATTTTTTTACCCCAAAACTGGGTTCATTTTCCCCAAAATATGTTTTTTCCACCAAAACTGGGTTTATTTCCCTACATATTAGGTTTTCCCCACCAAACTGTGTTCATTTTCCCCAAAATCCGGGTTTTTGACCCGATCACTGGGTTCATTTTCCCCAAAATCATTTTTTTCCCCAAAACTGGGTTCATTTTCCTTGAAAACAGGTTTTTCCGCAAAACTGGGTTCATTTTCCACATAATCAGCTTTTTCCTCCGAAAATAGGTTCATTTTACATAAAATCCTTATTTTCCCCCCAAAACTCAGTTCATTTTCACACAAATCAGGTTTTCCCCTCCTATCTGATTTCATTTTCCCCAAAATCTTCTATTTCCATTCCACACTGGATTCATTTTCCCAAAAATCATTTTTTCCCTAAAAACTGGGTTCATTTTCCCCAAAATATGTTTTTTCCACCAAAACTGGGTTTATTTCCCTACATATTAGGTTTTCCCCAACAAACTGTGTTCATTTTCCCCAAAATCCGGGTTTTTGACCCGATCACTGTGTTCATTTTCCCCAAAATCATTTTTTTCCCCAAAACTGGGTTCATTTTCCTTGAAAACAGGTTTTTCCGCAAAACTGGGTTCATTTTCCACATAATCAGCTTTTTTCCTCCGAAAATAGGTTCATTTTACATAAAATCCTTATTTTCCCCCCAAAACTCAGTTCATTTTCACACAAATCAGGTTTTCCCCTCCTATCTGATTTCATTTTCCCCAAAATCTTCTATTTCCATTCCACACTGGGTTCATTTTCCCAAAAATCATTTTTTCCCTAAAAACTGGGTTCATTTTCCCCATAATCGGGTTTTTTCCTCCCACACTGGGTTCATTTTCCCCAAAATCAGGATTTTTTCCCCATTACTGGGTTCATTTTCCCCAAAATCATTTTTTCCCCCCCAAAACTCGGTCCATTTTCCCCAAAATATGTTTTTTTCCACCAAAAATGGGTTCACTTCCCTACAAATTTGGTTTTCCCTACCAAACTGGTTCCATTTTCCCCCAAATTAGAGTTTTTTACCCAATTACTGCGTTCATTTCCCCCAAAATCATTTTTCCCCCCAAAAGGGGTTCATTTTCCGCATAATCAGATTTTTTCCTCCAAAACTAGGTTCATTTTCCACAAAATCCTTTCCCCCCCAAAAAACTGAGTGCATTTTCACACGAATCAGGTTTTCCCCTCCAAACTTATTTCATTTCCCCCCAAATCTTCTATTTCCAACTCCACACTGGGTTCGTTTTCCCCAAAATAGGTTTTTTTCCTCCCAAACTCGGTTCATTTCCCTACAAGCTGTTTTTTCCCCTCCAAACTGTGTTCGTTTTCCCCAAAATTCGGGATTTTTACCCAATTACTGGGTCATTTTGCCCAAAATCCCCTTTTTTCCCCCCATACCTGGCTGCATCTCCACACAAATCAAGTTTTCCCCTCCAAAGAGTGTTCATTTTCCCCCAAATCCGGTTTTTTTCCCCATTACTGGGTTCATTTCCCCAAAATCGGGTTTTTTCCCCAAAAACTGAACTGGGTTCATTTTCACCAAAGTCGGATTTTTTCCTCCCAAACTAGGTTGATTTTCCCCAAAGTCGGTTTTTTTCGAGCAAAACTCGGTTCATTTCCCTACAAGTTGGTTTCCCCCCCCCCCAAAATTCTGTTGTTTTTCCCAAAAATTCGGGGGTTTTACCCGATTACTGGGTTCATTTTCCCCAAAAATAATTTTTTTCCCCCAAACTGGGTTCATTTTCCTTAAAAATGGATTTTTCCTCCAAAACTGGGTTCATGTTCCGCATAATCAGCATTTTTTCCTCCAAAACTAGGTTCATTTTCCAGAAAATCCCTATTAACCCCTCAAACTGGGTACATTTTCACACAAATCAGGTTGTCCCCTCCAAACTGATTTCATTTTCCTCAAAATCTTCTATTTCCACTCCGCACTTGGTTCATTTTCCCCAAAATCAGGATTTTTCCCCATTACTGGGTTCATTTTCCCCAAAATATATTTTTTCCACAAAACTGGGTTTATTTCCCTACAAATTGGGTTTACCCCACCAGACTGGGTTCATTTTCCCCAAAATCCGGGCTTTTTACCCAATTACTGGCTTTATTTCCACAAAATATTTTTTCCCCGCAAAACTGGGTTCATTTTCCCCATAATCAGCTTCTATCCTCACAAACTGGCTTCATTTTCCCCAAAATCCTTTTTTTTCCTCAAAACACTGGGTGCATTTTCACACAAATCAAGTTTTCCCCTCCAAACAGTGTTCATTTTCCCCAAAATCGGTTTTTTCCCTCCCAAACTGGGTTTATTTCCCTACAAATTGGGTTTTACCCACCAGACTGAGTTCATTTTCCCCGAAATCCTGGGTTTTTACCCAATTACTGGCTTTATTTCCACAAAATATTTCCCCCCCCCCCAAACTGGGTTCATTTTCCCCATAATCAGATTCTCTCCTCCCAAACTGGGTTCATTTTCCCCAAAATAATTTTTTCCCAAAAAAACTGGGTTCATTTTCCCCAAAATTTTTTTTTTTCCTCCAAAACTGGTTTTATTTTCGCTACATATCGGGTTTTCCCCACCAAATTGTGTTTATTTTCCTCAACATATGGATTTTTGAACCAGTTACTGGCTTTATTTCCCCAAAATCTTTTTTTTCCTTCAAAACTGGGTTCATTTTCACCAAAAATGTTTTTTTTTCCTCCAAACTGGTTTCATTTTCCCCATAATCAGATTTTTTCCTCCCAAACTGGGTTCATTTTCACCAAAATCCTTTTTTTTTCCGCCAAAACTGGGTGCATTTTCACACAAATCTAGTTTTCCCCTCCAAACTGGGTTCATTTTCCACAAAATCTGGTATTTCATTTACACTCTGGGTTCATTTTCCCCAAAATCAGGTTTTTTTTCCCCCATTACTGGGTTCATTTTCCCAAAATCCTTTTTTCCCCCCTAAAACTGGGTGAAATTTCACACAAATCAGGTTTTCACCACCCAACAGTGTTCGTTTTCCCCCAAATCTTTAATGTCCACTCCTCACTGTGTTCATTTTCCCCCAAATCCGGGGTTTTCCCCCAAAACTGGGTTCATTTTCCCCAAAATCAGTTTTTTTCCCCCATTACTGGGTTCATTTTCCCCAAAATCAGTTTTTTTCCCCCATTACTGGGTTCATTTTTCCCATAATCGGGTTTTTTCCTCCCAAACGGGGTTCATTTTCCCCAAAATTCGGGTTTTTTACCCAATTACTGGGTTCATTTTCCCAAAAATAATTCTTTTTCCCCAAAATTGGGTTCATTTTCCTTAAAAACGGGTTTTTTACCGAAAACGGGGTTCATTTTCGGCATAAATAGCTTTTATCCTCCGAAACTATATTCATTTTCCACAAAGTCCTTATTTCCCCCCAAAACTGGATGCTTTTTCTCCAAAATCAGGTGTTCCCCTCCAAACAGTGTTCATTTTCTCCAAAATCTTCTATTTCCACTCAACACTGGGTTCATTTTCCGCATAATCAGAATTTTTCCTCCGAAACTAGGTTCATTTTCCGCAAAATCCCTATTAACCCCCAAAACTGGGTACATTTTCACACAAATCAGGTTGTCCCGTCCAAACTGATTTCATTTTCCTCAAAATCTTCTATTTCCACTCAACACTGGGTTCATTTTCCACAAAATCACGGGGTTTTCTCACAAAGTGGGTTAATTTTTCCAAAAATCATTTTTTTACCCCAAAACTGGGTTCATTTTCCCCAAAATATGTTTTTTCCACCAAAACTGGGTTTATTTCCCTACATATTAGGTTTTCCCCAACAAACTGTGTTCATTTTCCCCAAAATCCGGGTTTTTGACCCGATCACTGGGTTCATTTTCCCCAAAATCATTTTTTTCCCCAAAACTGGGTTCATTTTCCTTGAAAACAGGTTTTTCCGCAAAACTGGGTTCATTTTCCACATAATCAGCTTTTTTCCTCCGAAAATAGGTTCATTTTACATAAAATCCTTATTTTCCCCCCAAAACTCAGTTCATTTTCACACAAATCAGGTTTTCCCCTCCTATCTGATTTCATTTTCCCCAAAATCTTCTATTTCCATTCCACACTGGATTCATTTTCCCAAAAATCATTTTTTCCCTAAAAACTGGGTTCATTTTCCCCAAAATATGTTTTTTCCACCAAAACTGGGTTTATTTCCCTACATATTAGGTTTTCCCCAACAAACTGTGTTCATTTTCCCCAAAATCCGGGTTTTTGACCCGATCACTGGGTTCATTTTCCCCAAAATCATTTTTTTCCCCAAAACTGGGTTCATTTTCCTTGAAAACAGGTTTTTCCGCAAAACTGGGTTCATTTTCCACATAATCAGCTTTTTCCTCCGAAAATAGGTTCATTTTACATAAAATCCTTATTTTCCCCCCAAAACTCAGTTCATTTTCACACAAATCAGGTTTTCCCCTCCTATCTGATTTCATTTTCCCCAAAATCTTCTATTTCCATTCCACACTGGGTTCATTTTCCCAAAAATCATTTTTTCCCTAAAAACTGGGATCATTTTCCCCATAATCGGGTTTTTTCCTCCCACACTGGGTTCATTTTCCCCAAAATCAGGATTTTTTCCCCATTACTGGGTTCATTTTCCCCAAAATCATTTTTTCCCCCCCAAAAACTCGGTCCATTTTCCCCAAAATATGTTTTTTTCCACCAAAAATGGGTTCACTTCCCTACAAATTTGGTTTTCCCTACCAAACTGGTTCCATTTTCCCCCAAATTAGAGTTTTTTACCCAATTACTGCGTTCATTTCCCCCAAAATCATTTTTCCCCCCAAAAGGGGTTCATTTTCCGCATAATCAGATTTTTTCCTCCAAAACTAGGTTCATTTTCCACAAAATCCTTTCCCCCCCAAAAAACTGAGTGCATTTTCACACGAATCAGGTTTTCCCCTCCAAACTTATTTCATTTCCCCCCAAATCTTCTATTTCCAACTCCACACTGGGTTCGTTTTCCACGAAATAGGTTTTTTTCCTCCCAAACTCGGTTTATTTCCCTACAAGCTGGTTTTTCCCCTCCAAACTGTGTTCGTTTTCCCCAAAATTCGGGATTTTTACCCAATTACTGGGTCATTTTGCCCAAAATCCCCTTTTTTCCCCCCATACCTGGCTGCATCTCCACACAAATCAAGTTTTCCCCTCCAAAGAGTGTTCATTTTCCCCCAAATCCGGTTTTTTTCCCCATTACTGGGTCCATTTCCCCAAAATCGGTTTTTTTCCCCAAAAACTGAACTGGGTTCATTTTCACCAAAGTCGGATTTTTTCCTCCCAAACTAGGTTGATTTTCCCCAAAGTCGGTTTTTTTCGAGCAAAACTCGGTTCATTTCCCTACAAGTTGGTTTCCCCCCCCCCCAAAATTCTGTTGTTTTTCCCAAAAATTCGGGGGTTTTACCCGATTACTGGGTTCATTTTCCCCAAAATAATTTTTTTCCCCCAAACTGGGTTCATTTTCCTTAAAAATGGATTTTTCCTCCAAAACTGGGTTCATGTTCCGCATAATCAGCATTTTTTCCTCCAAAACTAGGTTCATTTTCCAGAAAATCCCTATTAACCCCTCAAACTGGGTACATTTTCACACAAATCAGGTTGTCCCCTCCAAACTGATTTCATTTTCCTCAAAATCTTCTATTTCCACTCCGCACTTGGTTCATTTTCCCCAAAATCAGGATTTTTCCCCATTACTGGGTTCATTTTCCCCAAAATATATTTTTTCCACAAAACTGGGTTTATTTCCCTACAAATTGGGTTTTCCCCACCAGACTGGGTTCATTTTCCCCAAAATCCGGGCTTTTTACCCAATTACTGGCTTTATTTCCACAAAATATTTTTTCCCCCCAAAACTGGGTTCATTTTCCCCATAATCAGCTTCTATCCTCACAAACTGGCTTCATTTTCCCCAAAATCCTTTTTTTTCCTCAAAACACTGGGTGCATTTTCACACAAATCAAGTTTTCCCCTCCAAACAGTGTTCATTTTCCACAAAATCAGTTTTTTCCCTCCCAAACTGGGTTTATTTCCCTACAAATTGGGTTTTACCCACCAGACTGAGTTCATTTTCCCCGAAATCCTGGGTTTTTACCCAATTACTGGCTTTATTTCCACAAAATATTTCCCCCCCCCCCCCCCCAAACTGGGTTCATTTTCCCCATAATCAGCTTCTCTCCTCCCAAACTGGGTTCATTTTCCCCAAAATAATTTTTTCCCAAAAAAACTGGGTTCATTTTCCCCAAAATATGTTTTTTCCACCAAAACTGGTTTTATTTCCCTACATATCGGGTTTTCCCCACCAAATTGTGTTCATTTTCCCCAACATATGGATTTTTGAACCAGTTACTGGCTTTATTTCCCCAAAATCTTTTTTTTCCTTCAAAACTGGGTTCATTTTCACCAAAAATGTTTTTTTTTCCTCCAAACTGGTTTCATTTTCCACATAATCAGATTTTTTCCTCCCAAACTGGGTTCATTTTCACCAAAATCCTTTTTTTTTCCGCCAAAACTGGGTGCATTTTCACACAAATCTAGTTTTCCCCTCCAAACTGCGTTCATTTTCCACAAAATCTGGTATTTCATTTACACTCTGGGTTCATTTTCCCCAAAATCAGTTTTTTTTTCCCCCATTACTGGGTTCATTTTCCCAAAATCCTTTTTTCCCCCCTAAAACTGGGTGAAATTTCACACAAATCAGGTTTTCACCACCCAACAGTGTTCGTTTTCCCCCAAATCTTTAATGTCCACTCCTCACTGTGTTCATTTTCCCCCAAATCCGGGGTTTTCCCCCAAAACTGGGTTCATTTTCCCCAAAATCAGTTTTTTTTCCCCCATTACTGGGTTCATTTTCCCCAAAATCAGTTTTTTTCCCCCATTACTGGGTTCATTTTTCCCATAATCGGGTTTTTTCCTCCCAAACGGGGTTCATTTTCCCCAAAATTCGGGTTTTTTACCCAATTACTGGGTTCATTTTCCCAAAAATAATTCTTTTTCCCCAAAATTGGGTTCATTTTCCTTAAAAACGGGTTTTTTACCCAAAACGGGGTTCATTTTCGGCATAAATAGCTTTTATCCTCCGAAACTATATTCATTTTCCACAAAGTCCTTATTTCCCCCCAAAACTGGATGCTTTTTCTCCAAAATCAGGTGTTCCCCTCCAAACAGTGTTCATTTTCTCCAAAATCTTCTATTTCCACTCAACACTGGGTTCATTTTCCGCATAATCAGAATTTTTCCTCCGAAACTAGGTTCATTTTCCGCAAAATCCCTATTAACCCCCAAAACTGGGTACATTTTCACACAAATCAGGTTGTCCCGTCCAAACTGATTTCATTTTCCTCAAAATCTTCTATTTCCACTCAACACTGGGTTCATTTTCCACAAAATCACGGGGTTTTCTCACAAAGTGGGTTAATTTTTCCAAAAATCATTTTTTTACCCCAAAACTGGGTTCATTTTCCCCAAAATATGTTTTTTCCACCAAAACTGGGTTTATTTCCCTACATATTAGGTTTTCCCCAACAAACTGTGTTCATTTTCCCCAAAATCCGGGTTTTTGACCCGATCACTGGGTTCATTTTCCCCAAAATCATTTTTTTCCCCAAAACTGGGTTCATTTTCCTTGAAAACAGGTTTTTCCGCAAAACTGGGTTCATTTTCCACATAATCAGCTTTTTTCCTCCGAAAATAGGTTCATTTTACATAAAATCCTTATTTTCCCCCCAAAACTCAGTTCATTTTCACACAAATCAGGTTTTCCCCTCCTATCTGATTTCATTTTCCCCAAAATCTTCTATTTCCATTCCACACTGGATTCATTTTCCCAAAAATCATTTTTTCCCTAAAAACTGGGTTCATTTTCCCCAAAATATGTTTTTTCCACCAAAACTGGGTTTATTTCCCTACATATTAGGTTTTCCCCAACAAACTGTGTTCATTTTCCCCAAAATCCGGGTTTTTGACCCGATCACTGGGTTCATTTTCCCCAAAATCATTTTTTTCCCCAAAACTGGGTTCATTTTCCTTGAAAACAGGTTTTTCCGCAAAACTGGGTTCATTTTCCACATAATCAGCTTTTTCCTCCGAAAATAGGTTCATTTTACATAAAATCCTTATTTTCCCCCCAAAACTCAGTTCATTTTCACACAAATCAGGTTTTCCCCTCCTATCTGATTTCATTTTCCCCAAAATCTTCTATTTCCATTCCACACTGGGTTCATTTTCCCAAAAATCATTTTTTCCCTAAAAACTGGGATCATTTTCCCCATAATCGGGTTTTTTCCTCCCACACTGGGTTCATTTTCCCCAAAATCAGGATTTTTTCCCCATTACTGGGTTCATTTTCCCCAAAATCATTTTTTCCCCCCCAAAAACTCGGTCCATTTTCCCCAAAATATGTTTTTTTCCACCAAAAATGGGTTCACTTCCCTACAAATTTGGTTTTCCCTACCAAACTGGTTCCATTTTCCCCCAAATTAGAGTTTTTTACCCAATTACTGCGTTCATTTCCCCCAAAATCATTTTTCCCCCCAAAAGGGGTTCATTTTCCGCATAATCAGATTTTTTCCTCCAAAACTAGGTTCATTTTCCACAAAATCCTTTCCCCCCCAAAAAACTGAGTGCATTTTCACACGAATCAGGTTTTCCCCTCCAAACTTATTTCATTTCCCCCCAAATCTTCTATTTCCAACTCCACACTGGGTTCGTTTTCCACGAAATAGGTTTTTTTCCTCCCAAACTCGGTTTATTTCCCTACAAGCTGGTTTTTCCCCTCCAAACTGTGTTCGTTTTCCCCAAAATTCGGGATTTTTACCCAATTACTGGGTCATTTTGCCCAAAATCCCCTTTTTTCCCCCCATACCTGGCTGCATCTCCACACAAATCAAGTTTTCCCCTCCAAAGAGTGTTCATTTTCCCCCAAATCCGGTTTTTTTCCCCATTACTGGGTCCATTTCCCCAAAATCGGTTTTTTTCCCCAAAAACTGAACTGGGTTCATTTTCACCAAAGTCGGATTTTTTCCTCCCAAACTAGGTTGATTTTCCCCAAAGTCGGTTTTTTTCGAGCAAAACTCGGTTCATTTCCCTACAAGTTGGTTTCCCCCCCCCCCAAAATTCTGTTGTTTTTCCCAAAAATTCGGGGGTTTTACCCGATTACTGGGTTCATTTTCCCCAAAATAATTTTTTTCCCCCAAACTGGGTTCATTTTCCTTAAAAATGGATTTTTCCTCCAAAACTGGGTTCATGTTCCGCATAATCAGCATTTTTTCCTCCAAAACTAGGTTCATTTTCCAGAAAATCCCTATTAACCCCTCAAACTGGGTACATTTTCACACAAATCAGGTTGTCCCCTCCAAACTGATTTCATTTTCCTCAAAATCTTCTATTTCCACTCCGCACTTGGTTCATTTTCCCCAAAATCAGGATTTTTCCCCATTACTGGGTTCATTTTCCCCAAAATATATTTTTTCCACAAAACTGGGTTTATTTCCCTACAAATTGGGTTTTCCCCACCAGACTGGGTTCATTTTCCCCAAAATCCGGGCTTTTTACCCAATTACTGGCTTTATTTCCACAAAATATTTTTTCCCCCCAAAACTGGGTTCATTTTCCCCATAATCAGCTTCTATCCTCACAAACTGGCTTCATTTTCCCCAAAATCCTTTTTTTTCCTCAAAACACTGGGTGCATTTTCACACAAATCAAGTTTTCCCCTCCAAACAGTGTTCATTTTCCACAAAATCAGTTTTTTCCCTCCCAAACTGGGTTTATTTCCCTACAAATTGGGTTTTACCCACCAGACTGAGTTCATTTTCCCCGAAATCCTGGGTTTTTACCCAATTACTGGCTTTATTTCCACAAAATATTTCCCCCCCCCCCCCCCAAACTGGGTTCATTTTCCCCATAATCAGCTTCTCTCCTCCCAAACTGGGTTCATTTTCCCCAAAATAATTTTTTCCCAAAAAAACTGGGTTCATTTTCCCCAAAATATGTTTTTTCCACCAAAACTGGTTTTATTTCCCTACATATCGGGTTTTCCCCACCAAATTGTGTTCATTTTCCCCAACATATGGATTTTTGAACCAGTTACTGGCTTTATTTCCCCAAAATCTTTTTTTTCCTTCAAAACTGGGTTCATTTTCACCAAAAATGTTTTTTTTTCCTCCAAACTGGTTTCATTTTCCACATAATCAGATTTTTTCCTCCCAAACTGGGTTCATTTTCACCAAAATCCTTTTTTTTTCCGCCAAAACTGGGTGCATTTTCACACAAATCTAGTTTTCCCCTCCAAACTGCGTTCATTTTCCACAAAATCTGGTATTTCATTTACACTCTGGGTTCATTTTCCCCAAAATCAGTTTTTTTTTCCCCCATTACTGGGTTCATTTTCCCAAAATCCTTTTTTCCCCCCTAAAACTGGGTGAAATTTCACACAAATCAGGTTTTCACCACCCAACAGTGTTCGTTTTCCCCCAAATCTTTAATGTCCACTCCTCACTGTGTTCATTTTCCCCCAAATCCGGGGTTTTCCCCCAAAACTGGGTTCATTTTCCCCAAAATCAGTTTTTTTTCCCCCATTACTGGGTTCATTTTCCCCAAAATCAGTTTTTTTCCCCCATTACTGGGTTCATTTTTCCCATAATCGGGTTTTTTCCTCCCAAACGGGGTTCATTTTCCCCAAAATTCGGGTTTTTTACCCAATTACTGGGTTCATTTTCCAAAAATAATTCTTTTTCCCCAAAATTGGGTTCATTTTCCTTAAAAACGGGTTTTTTACCCAAAACGGGGTTCATTTTCGGCATAAATAGCTTTTATCCTCCGAAACTATATTCATTTTCCACAAAGTCCTTATTTCCCCCCAAAACTGGATGCTTTTTCTCCAAAATCAGGTGTTCCCCTCCAAACAGTGTTCATTTTCTCCAAAATCTTCTATTTCCACTCAACACTGGGTTCATTTTCCGCATAATCAGAATTTTTCCTCCGAAACTAGGTTCATTTTCCGCAAAATCCCTATTAACCCCCAAAACTGGGTACATTTTCACACAAATCAGGTTGTCCCGTCCAAACTGATTTCATTTTCCTCAAAATCTTCTATTTCCACTCAACACTGGGTTCATTTTCCACAAAATCACGGGGTTTTCTCACAAAGTGGGTTAATTTTTCCAAAAATCATTTTTTTACCCCAAAACTGGGTTCATTTTCCCCAAAATATGTTTTTTCCACCAAAACTGGGTTTATTTCCCTACATATTAGGTTTTCCCCAACAAACTGTGTTCATTTTCCCCAAAATCCGGGTTTTTGACCCGATCACTGGGTTCATTTTCCCCAAAATCATTTTTTTCCCCAAAACTGGGTTCATTTTCCTTGAAAACAGGTTTTTCCGCAAAACTGGGTTCATTTTCCACATAATCAGCTTTTTTCCTCCGAAAATAGGTTCATTTTACATAAAATCCTTATTTTCCCCCCAAAACTCAGTTCATTTTCACACAAATCAGGTTTTCCCCTCCTATCTGATTTCATTTTCCCCAAAATCTTCTATTTCCATTCCACACTGGGTTCATTTTCCCAAAAATCATTTTTTCCCTAAAAACTGGGTTCATTTTCCCCATAATCGGGTTTTTTCCTCCCACACTGGGTTCATTTTCCCCAAAATCAGGATTTTTTCCCCATTACTGGGTTCATTTTCCCCAAAATCATTTTTTCCCCCCCAAAACTCGGTCCATTTTCCCCAAAATATGTTTTTTTCCACCAAAAATGGGTTCACTTCCCTACAAATTTGGTTTTCCCTACCAAACTGGTTCCATTTTCCCACAAATTAGAGTTTTTTACCCAATTACTGCGTTCATTTCCCCCAAAATCATTTTTCCCCCCAAAAGGGGTTCATTTTCCGCATAATCAGATTTTTTCCTCCAAAACTAGGTTCATTTTCCACAAAATCCTTTCCCCCCCAAAAAACTGAGTGCATTTTCACACGAATCAGGTTTTCCCCTCCAGACTTATTTCATTTCCCCCCAAATCTTCTATTTCCACTCCACACTGGGTTCGTTTTCCCCAAAATAGGTTTTTTTCCTCCCAAACTCGGTTTATTTCCCTACAAGCTGTTTTTTCCCCTCCAAACTGTGTTCGTTTTCCCCAAAATTCGGGATTTTTACCCAATTACTGGGTCATTTTGCCCAAAATCCCCTTTTTTCCCCCCATACCTGGCTGCATCTCCACACAAATCAAGTTTTCCCCTCCAAAGAGTGTTCATTTTCCCCCAAATCAGGTTTTTTCCCCATTACTGGGTTCATTTCCCCAAAATCGGGTTTTTTCCCCAAAAACTGAACTGGGTTTATTTTCACCAAAGTCGGATTTTTTCCTCCCAAACTAGGTTGATTTTCCCCAAAGTCGGTTTTTTTCGAGCAAAACTCGGTTCATTTCCCTACAAGTTGGTTCCCCCCCCCCCCCCCCCCAAACTCTGTTGATTTTCCCAAAAATTCGGGGGTTTTACCCGATTACTGGGTTCATTTTCCCCAAAATAATTTTTTTCCCCCAAACTGGGTTCATTTTCCTTAAAAATGGATTTTTCCCCCAAAACTGGGTTCATGTTCCGCATAATCAGCATTTTTTCCTCCAAAACTAGGTTCATTTTCCAGAAAATCCCTATTAACCCCTCAAACTGGGTACATTTTCACACAAATCAGGTTGTCCCCTCCAAACTGATTTCATTTTCCTCAAAATCTTCTATTTCCACTCCGCACTTGGTTCATTTTCCCCAAAATCAGGATTTTTCCCCATTACTGGGTTCATTTTCCCCAAAATATATTTTTTCCACAAAACTGGGTTTATTTCCCTACAAATTGGGTTTTCCCCACCAGACTGGGTTCATTTTCCCCAAAATCCGGGCTTTTTACCCAATTACTGGCTTTATTTCCACAAAATATTTTTTCCCCTCAAAACTGGGTTCATTTTCCCCATAATCAGCTTCTATCCTCCCAAACTGGGTTCATTTTCCCCAAAATCATTTTTTTCCTCAAAACACTGGGTGCATTTTCACACAAATCAAGTTTTCCCCTCCAAACAGTGTTCATTTTCCCCAAAATCAGGTTTTTTCCCCATTACTGGGTTCATTTCCCCAAAATTGTTTTTTTTTCCCCCAAAACTGGGTTCATTTTCCCCAAAATCGGTTTTTTCCCTCCCAAACTGGGTTTATTTCCCTACAAATTGGGTTTTACCCACCAGACTGGGTTCATTTTCCCCAAAATCCTGGGGTTTTACCCAATTACTGGCTTTATTTCCAAAAAATATTCCCCCCCCCCCCCCAAACTGGGTTCATTTTCACCAAAGTCGGAGTTTTTCCTCCCAAACTATGTTGATTTTCCCCAAAGTCGGTTTTTTTCGAGCAAAACTCGGTTCATTTCCCTACAAGTTGGTTTCCCCACCCCCCAATATTCTGTTGTTTTTCCCAAAAATTCGGGGGTTTACCCGATTACTGGGTTCATTTTCCCCAAAATAATTTTTTTCCCCCAAACTGGGTTCATTTTCCTTAAAAATGGATTTTTCCTCCAAAACTGGGTTCATGTTCCGCATAATCAGCATTTTTTCCTCCAAAACTAGGTTCATTTTCCAGAAAATCCCTATTAACCCCTCAAACTGGGTACATTTTCACACAAATCAGGTTGTCCCCTCCAAACTGATTTCATTTTCCTCAAAATCTTCTATTTCCACTCCGCACTTGGTTCATTTTCCCCAAAATCAGGATTTTTCCCCATTACTGGGTTCATTTTCCCCAAAATATATTTTTTCCACAAAACTGGGTTTATTTCCCTACAAATTGGGTTTTCCCCACCAGACTGGGTTCATTTTCCCCAAAATCCGGGCTTTTTACCCAATTACTGGCTTTATTTCCACAAAATATTTTTTCCCCTCAAAACTGGGTTCATTTTCCCCATAATCAGCTTCTATCCTCCCAAACTGGGTTCATTTTCACCAAAATCCTTTTTTTTTCCGCCAAAACTGGGTGCATTTTCACACAAATCTAGTTTTCCCCTCCAAACTGGGTTCATTTTCCCCAAAATCAGGTTTTTTCCCCATTACTGGGTTCATTTCCCCAAAATTGTTTTTTTTTCCCCCAAAACTGGGTTCATTTTCCCCAAAATCGGTTTTTTCCCTCCCAAACTGGGTTTATTTCCCTACAAATTGGGTTTTACCCACCAGACTGGGTTCATTTTCCCCAAAATCCTGGGGTTTTACCCAATTACTGGCTTTATTTCCACAAAATATTTCACACTCCCCAAACTGGGTTCATTTTCCCCAAAATCAGTTTTTTTCCCCCATTACTGGGTTCATTTTCCCCAAAATAATTTTTTTCCCCAAAACTGGGTTCATTTTTCCCATAATCGGGTTTTTTCCTCCCAAACGGGGTTCATTTTCCCCAAAATTCGGGTTTTTTACCCAATTACTGGGTTCATTTTCCCAAAAATAATTCTTTTTCCCCAAAATTGGGTTCAATTTCCTTAAAAACGGGTTTTTTACCCAAAACGGGGTTCATTTTCAGCATAAATAGCTTTTATCCTCCGAAACTATATTCATTTTCCACAAAGTCCTTATTTCCCCCCAAAACTGGATGCTTTTTCTCCAAAATCAGGTGTTCCCCTCCAAACAGTGTTCATTTTCTCCAAAATCTTCTATTTCCACTCAACACTGGGTTCATTTTCCGCATAATCAGAATTTTTCCTCCGAAACTAGGTTCATTTTCCGCAAAATCCCTATTAACCCCCAAAACTGGGTACATTTTCACACAAATCAGGTTGTCCCGTCCAAACTGATTTCATTTTCCTCAAAATCTTCTATTTCCACTCAACACTGGGTTCATTTTCACCAAAATCCTTTTTTTTTTCCGCCAAAACTGGGTGCATTTTCACACAAATCTAGTTTTCCCCTCAACACTGGGTTCATTTTCCACAAAATCTGGTATTTCATTTACACTCTGGGTTCATTTTCCCCGAAATCAGGGTTTTTTTCCCCCATTACTGGGTTCATTTTCCCAAAATCCTTTTTTCCCCCCTAAAACTGGGTGAAATTTCACACAAATCAGGTTTTCACCACCCAACAGTGTTCGTTTTCCCCCAAATCTTTAATGTCCACTCCTCACTGTGTTCATTTTCCCCAAAATCCGGGGTTTTCCCCCAAAACTGGGTTCATTTTCCCCAAAATCATTTTTTTCCCCAAAACTGGGTTCATTTTCCTTGAAAACAGGTTTTTCCGCAAAACTGGGTTCATTTTCCACATAATCAGCTTTTTCCTCCGAAAATAGGTTCATTTTACATAAAATCCTTATTTTCCCCCCAAAACTCTGTTCATTTTCACACAAATCAGGTTTTCCCCTCCTATCTGATTTCATTTTCCCCAAAATCTTCTATTTCCATTCCACACTGGGTTCATTTTCCCAAAAATCATTTTTTCCCTAAAAACTGGGTTCATTTTCCCCATAATCGGGTTTTTTCCTCCCACACTGGGTTCATTTTCCCCAAAATCAGGATTTTTTCCCCATTACTGGGTTCATTTTCCCCAAAATCATTTTTTCCCCCCCAAAACTCGGTCCATTTTCCCCAAAATATGTTTTTTTCCACCAAAAATGGGTTCACTTCCCTACAAATTTGGTTTTCCCTACCAAACTGGTTCCATTTTCCCCCAAATTAGAGTTTTTTACCCAATTACTGCGTTCATTTCCCCCAAAATCATTTTTCCCCCCAAAAGGGGTTCATTTTCCGCATAATCAGATTTTTTCCTCCAAAACTAGGTTCATTTTCCACAAAATGCTTCCCCCCCAAAAAACTGAGTGCATTTTCAAACGAATCAGGTTTTCCCCTCCAAACTTATTTCATTTCCCCCCAAATCTTCTATTTCCACTCCACACTGGGTTCGTTTTCCCCAAAATAGGTTTTTTTCCTCCCAAACTCGGTTTATTTCCCTACAAGCTGGTTTTTCCCCTCCAAACTGTGTTCGTTTTCCCCAAAATTCGGGATTTTTACCCAATTACTGGGTCATTTTGCCCAAAATCCCCTTTTTTCCCCCCATACCTGGCTGCATCTCCACACAAATCAAGTTTTCCCCTCCAAAGAGTGTTCATTTTCCCCCAAATCCGGTTTTTTTCCCCATTACTGGGTTCATTTCCCCAAAATCGGGTTTTTTCCCCAAAAACTGAACTGGGTTCATTTTCACCAAAGTCGGATTTTTTCCTCCCAAACTAGGTTGATTTTCCCCAAAGTCGGTTTTTTTCGAGCAAAACTCGGTTCATTTCCCTACAAGTTGGTTTCCCCCCCCCCCCAAAATTCTGTTGTTTTTCCCAAAAATTCGGGGGTTTTACCCGATTACTGGGTTCATTTTCCCCAAAAATAATTTTTTTCCCCCAAACTGGGTTCATTTTCCTTAAAAATGGATTTTTCCTCCAAAACTGGGTTCATGTTCCGCATAATCAGCATTTTTTCCTCCAAAACTAGGTTCATTTTCCAGAAAATCCCTATTAACCCCTCAAACTGGGTACATTTTCACACAAATCAGGTTGTCCCCTCCAAACTGATTTCATTTTCCTCAAAATATTCTATTTCCACTCCGCACTTGGTTCATTTTCCCCAAAATCAGGATTTTTCCCCCATTACTGGGTTCATTTTCCCCAAAATATATTTTTTCCACAAAACTGGGTTTATTTCCCTACAAATTGGGTTTTCCCCACCAGACTGGGTTCATTTTCCCCAAAATCCGGGCTTTTTACCCAATTACTGGCTTTATTTCCACAAAATATTTTTTCCCCCCAAAACTGGGTTCATTTTCCCCATAATCAGCTTCTATCCTCACAAACTGGCTTCATTTTCCCCAAAATCCTTTTTTTTTCCTCAAAACACTGGGTGCATTTTCACACAAATCAAGTTTTCCCCTCCAAACAGTGTTCATTTTCCCCAAAATCGGTTTTTTTCCCTCCCAAACTGGGTTTATTTCCCTACAAATTGGGTTTTACCCACCAGACTGGGTTCATTTTCCCCAAAATCCTGGGTTTTTACCCAATTACTGGCTTTATTTCCACAAAATATTTCCCCCCCCCCCAAACTGGGTTCATTTTCCCCATAATCAGCTTCTCTCCTCCCAAACTGGGTTCATTTTCCCCAAAATAATTTTTTCCCAAAAAAACTGGGTTCATTTTCCCCAAAATATGTTTTTTCCACCAAAACTGGGTTTATTTCCCTACATATCGGGTTTTCCCCACCAAATTGTGTTCATTTTCCCCAACATATGGATTTTTGAACCAGTTACTGGCTTTATTTCCCCAAAATCTTTTTTTTCCTTCAAAACTGGGTTCATTTTCACCAAAAATGTTTTTTTTTCCTCCAAACTGGTTTCATTTTCCCCATAATCAGATTTTTTCCTCCCAAACTGGGTTCATTTTCACCAAAATCCTTTTTTTTTCCGCCAAAACTGGGTGCATTTTCACACAAATCTAGTTTTCCCCTCCAAACTGGGTTCATTTTCCACAAAATCTGGTATTTCATTTACACTCTGGGTTCATTTTCCCCAAAATCAGGTTTTTTTCCCCCATTACTGGGTTCATTTTCCCAAAATCCTTTTTTCCCCCCTAAAACTGGGTGAAATTTCACACAAATCAGGTTTTCACCACCCAACAGTGTTCGTTTTCCCCCAATACTTTAATGTCCACTCCTCACTGTGTTCATTTTCCCCCAAATCCGGGGTTTTCCCCCAAAACTGGGTTCATTTTCCCCAAAATCAGTTTTTTTTCCCCCATTACTGGGTTCATTTTCCCCAAAATCAGTTTTTTTCCCCCATTACTGGGTTCATTTTTCCCATAATCGGGTTTTTTCCTCCCAAACGGGGTTCATTTTCCCAAAATTCGGGTTTTTTACCCAATTACTGGGTTCATTTTCCCAAAAATAATTCTTTTTCCCCAAAATTGGGTTCATTTTCCTTAAAAACGGGTTTTTTACCCAAAACGGGGTTCATTTTCGGCATAAATAGCTTTTATCCTCCGAAACTATATTCATTTTCCACAAAGTCCTTATTTCCCCCCAAAACTGGATGCTTTTTCTCCAAAATCAGGTGTTCCCCTCCAAACAGTGTTCATTTTCTCCAAAATCTTCTATTTCCACTCAACACTGGGTTCATTTTCCGCATAATCAGAATTTTTCCTCCGAAACTAGGTTCATTTTCCGCAAAATCCCTATTAACCCCCAAAACTGGGTACATTTTCACACAAATCAGGTTGTCCCGTCCAAACTGATTTCATTTTCCTCAAAATCTTCTATTTCCACTCAACACTGGGTTCATTTTCCACAAAATCACGGGGTTTTCTCACAAAGTGGGTTAATTTTTCCAAAAATCATTTTTTTACCCCAAAACTGGGTTCATTTTCCCCAAAATATGTTTTTTCCACCAAAACTGGGTTTATTTCCCTACATATTAGGTTTTCCCCACCAAACTGTGTTCATTTTCCCCAAAATCCGGGTTTTTGACCCGATCACTGGGTTCATTTTCCCCAAAATCATTTTTTTCCCAAAACTGGGTTCATTTTCCTTGAAAACAGGTTTTTCCGCAAAACTGGGTTCATTTTCCACATAATCAGCTTTTTCCTCCGAAAATAGGTTCATTTTACATAAAATCCTTATTTTCCCCCCAAAACTCAGTTCATTTTCAGACAAATCAGGTTTTCCCCTCCTATCTGATTTCATTTTCCCCAAAATCTTCTATTTCCATTCCACACTGGATTCATTTTCCCAAAAATCATTTTTTCCCTAAAAACTGGGTTCATTTTCCCCAAAATATGTTTTTTCCACCAAAACTGGGTTTATTTCCCTACATATTAGGTTTTCCCCAACAAACTGTGTTCATTTTCCCCAAAATCCGGGTTTTTGACCCGATCACTGGGTTCATTTTCCCCAAAATCATTTTTTTCCCCAAAACTGGGTTCATTTTCCTTGAAAACAGGTTTTTCCGCAAAACTGGGTTCATTTTCCACATAATCAGCTTTTTTCCTCCGAAAATAGGTTCATTTTACATAAAATCCTTATTTTCCCCCCAAAACTCAGTTCATTTTCACACAAATCAGGTTTTCCCCTCCTATCTGATTTCATTTTCCCCAAAATCTTCTATTTCCATTCCACACTGGGTTCATTTTCCCAAAAATCATTTTTTCCCTAAAAACTGGGTTCATTTTCCCATAATCGGGTTTTTTCCTCCCACACTGGGTTCATTTTCCCCAAAATCAGGATTTTTTCCCCATTACTGGGTTCATTTTCCCCAAAATCATTTTTTCCCCCCCAAAACTCGGTCCATTTTCCCCAAAATATGTTTTTTTCCACCAAAAATGGGTTCACTTCCCTACAAATTTGGTTTTCCCTACCAAACTGGTTCCATTTTCCCCCAAATTAGAGTTTTTTACCCAATTACTGCGTTCATTTCCCCCAAAATCATTTTTCCCCCTAAAAGGGGTTCATTTTCCGCATAATCAGATTTTTTCCTCCAAAACTAGGTTCATTTTCCACAAAATGCTTCCCCCCCAAAAAACTGAGTGCATTTTCAAACGAATCAGGTTTTCCCCTCCAAACTTATTTCATTTCCCCCCAAATCTTCTATTTCCACTCCACACTGGGTTCGTTTTCCCCAAAATAGGTTTTTTTCTCCCAAACTCGGTTTATTTCCCTACAAGCTGGTTTTTCCCCTCCAAACTGTGTTCGTTTTCCCCAAAATTCGGGATTTTTACCCAATTACTGGGTCATTTTGCCCAAAATCCCCTTTTTTCCCCCCATACCTGGCTGCATCTCCACACAAATCAAGTTTTCCCCTCCAAAGAGTGTTCATTTTCCCCCAAATCCGGTTTTTTTCCCCATTACTGGGTTCATTTCCCCAAAATCGGGTTTTTTCCCCAAAAACTGAACTGGGTTCATTTTCACCAAAGTCGGATTTTTTCCTCCCAAACTAGGTTGATTTTCCCCAAAGTCGGTTTTTTTCGAGCAAAACTCGGTTCATTTCCCTACAAGTTGGTTTCCCCCCCCCCCCAAAATTCTGTTGTTTTTCCCAAAAATTCGGGGGTTTTACCCGATTACTGGGTTCATTTTCCCCAAAATAATTTTTTTCCCCCAAACTGGGTTCATTTTCCTTAAAAATGGATTTTTCCTCCAAAACTGGGTTCATGTTCCGCATAATCAGCATTTTTTCCTCCAAAACTAGGTTCATTTTCCAGAAAATCCCTATTAACCCCTCAAACTGGGTACATTTTCACACAAATCAGGTTGTCCCCTCCAAACTGATTTCATTTTCCTCAAAATATTCTATTTCCACTCCGCACTTGGTTCATTTTCCCCAAAATCAGGATTTTTCCCCATTACTGGGTTCATTTTCCCCAAAATATATTTTTTCCACAAAACTGGGTTTATTTCCCTACAAATTGGGTTTTCCCCACCAGACTGGGTTCATTTTCACCAAAATCCTTTTTTTTTCCGCCAAAACTGGGTGCATTTTCACACAAATCTAGTTTTCCCCTCCAAACTGGGTTCATTTTCCACAAAATCTGGTATTTCATTTACACTCTGGGTTCATTTTCCCCAAAATCAGGTTTTTTTCCCCCATTACTGGGTTCATTTTCCCAAAATCCTTTTTTCCCCCCTAAAACTGGGTGAAATTTCACACAAATCAGGTTTTCACCACCCAACAGTGTTCGTTTTCCCCCAAATCTTTAATGTCCACTCCTCACTGTGTTCATTTTCCCCCAAATCCGGGGTTTTCCCCCAAAACTGGGTTCATTTTCCCCAAAATCAGTTTTTTTTCCCCCATTACTGGGTTCATTTTCCCCAAAATCAGTTTTTTTCCCCCATTACTGGGTTCATTTTTCCCATAATCGGGTTTTTTCCTCCCAAACGGGGTTCATTTTCCCCAAAATTCGGGTTTTTTACCCAATTACTGGGTTCATTTTCCCAAAAATAATTCTTTTTCCCCAAAATTGGGTTCATTTTCCTTAAAAACGGGTTTTTTACCCAAAACGGGGTTCATTTTCGGCATAAATAGCTTTTATCCTCCGAAACTATATTCATTTTCCACAAAGTCCTTATTTCCCCCCAAAACTGGATGCTTTTTCTCCAAAATCAGGTGTTCCCCTCCAAACAGTGTTCATTTTCTCCAAAATCTTCTATTTCCACTCAACACTGGGTTCATTTTCCGCATAATCAGAATTTTTCCTCCGAAACTAGGTTCATTTTCCGCAAAATCCCTATTAACCCCCAAAACTGGGTACATTTTCACACAAATCAGGTTGTCCCGTCCAAACTGATTTCATTTTCCTCAAAATCTTCTATTTCCACTCAACACTGGGTTCATTTTCCACAAAATCACGGGGTTTTCTCACAAAGTGGGTTAATTTTTCCAAAAATCATTTTTTTACCCCAAAACTGGGTTCATTTTCCCCAAAATATGTTTTTTCCACCAAAACTGGGTTTATTTCCCTACATATTAGGTTTTCCCCACCAAACTGTGTTCATTTTCCCCAAAATCCGGGTTTTTGACCCGATCACTGGGTTCATTTTCCCCAAAATCATTTTTTTCCCCAAAACTGGGTTCATTTTCCTTGAAAACAGGTTTTTCCGCAAAACTGGGTTCATTTTCCACATAATCAGCTTTTTCCTCCGAAAATAGGTTCATTTTACATAAAATCCTTATTTTCCCCCCAAAACTCAGTTCATTTTCAGACAAATCAGGTTTTCCCCTCCTATCTGATTTCATTTTCCCCAAAATCTTCTATTTCCATTCCACACTGGATTCATTTTCCCAAAAATCATTTTTTCCCTAAAAACTGGGTTCATTTTCCCCAAAATATGTTTTTTCCACCAAAACTGGGTTTATTTCCCTACATATTAGGTTTTCCCCAACAAACTGTGTTCATTTTCCCCAAAATCCGGGTTTTTGACCCGATCACTGGGTTCATTTTCCCCAAAATCATTTTTTTCCCCAAAACTGGGTTCATTTTCCTTGAAAACAGGTTTTTCCGCAAAACTGGGTTCATTTTCCACATAATCAGCTTTTTTCCTCCGAAAATAGGTTCATTTTACATAAAATCCTTATTTTCCCCCCAAAACTCAGTTCATTTTCACACAAATCAGGTTTTCCCCTCCTATCTGATTTCATTTTCCCCAAAATCTTCTATTTCCATTCCACACTGGGTTCATTTTCCCAAAAATCATTTTTTCCCTAAAAACTGGGTTCATTTTCCCCATAATCGGGTTTTTTCCTCCCACACTGGGTTCATTTTCCCCAAAATCAGGATTTTTTCCCCATTACTGGGTTCATTTTCCCCAAAATCATTTTTTCCCCCCCAAAACTCGGTCCATTTTCCCCAAAATATGTTTTTTTCCACCAAAAATGGGTTCACTTCCCTACAAATTTGGTTTTCCCTACCAAACTGGTTCCATTTTCCCCCAAATTAGAGTTTTTTACCCAATTACTGCGTTCATTTCCCCCAAAATCATTTTTCCCCCTAAAAGGGGTTCATTTTCCGCATAATCAGATTTTTTCCTCCAAAACTAGGTTCATTTTCCACAAAATGCTTCCCCCCAAAAAACTGAGTGCATTTTCAAACGAATCAGGTTTTCCCCTCCAAACTTATTTCATTTCCCCCCAAATCTTCTATTTCCACTCCACACTGGGTTCGTTTTCCCCAAAATAGGTTTTTTTCTCCCAAACTCGGTTTATTTCCCTACAAGCTGGTTTTTCCCCTCCAAACTGTGTTCGTTTTCCCCAAAATTCGGGATTTTTACCCAATTACTGGGTCATTTTGCCCAAAATCCCCTTTTTTCCCCCCATACCTGGCTGCATCTCCACACAAATCAAGTTTTCCCCTCCAAAGAGTGTTCATTTTCCCCCAAATCCGGTTTTTTTCCCCATTACTGGGTTCATTTCCCCAAAATCGGGTTTTTTCCCCAAAAACTGAACTGGGTTCATTTTCACCAAAGTCGGATTTTTTCCTCCCAAACTAGGTTGATTTTCCCCAAAGTCGGTTTTTTTCGAGCAAAACTCGGTTCATTTCCCTACAAGTTGGTTTCCCCCCCCCCCCAAAATTCTGTTGTTTTTCCCAAAAATTCGGGGGTTTTACCCGATTACTGGGTTCATTTTCCCCAAAATAATTTTTTTCCCCCAAACTGGGTTCATTTTCCTTAAAAATGGATTTTTCCTCCAAAACTGGGTTCATGTTCCGCATAATCAGCATTTTTTCCTCCAAAACTAGGTTCATTTTCCAGAAAATCCCTATTAACCCCTCAAACTGGGTACATTTTCACACAAATCAGGTTGTCCCCTCCAAACTGATTTCATTTTCCTCAAAATATTCTATTTCCACTCCGCACTTGGTTCATTTTCCCCAAAATCAGGATTTTTCCCCATTACTGGGTTCATTTTCCCCAAAATATATTTTTTCCACAAAACTGGGTTTATTTCCCTACAAATTGGGTTTTCCCCACCAGACTGGGTTCATTTTCCCCAAAATCCGGGCTTTTTACCCAATTACTGGCTTTATTTCCACAAAATATTTTTTCCCCCCAAAACTGGGTTCATTTTCCCCATAATCAGCTTCTATCCTCACAAACTGGCTTCATTTTCCCCAAAATCCTTTTTTTTCCTCAAAACACTGGGTGCATTTTCACACAAATCAAGTTTTCCCCTCCAAACAGTGTTCATTTTCCCCAAAATCGGTTTTTTCCCTCCCAAACTGGGTTTATTTCCCTACAAATTGGGTTTTACCCACCAGACTGGGTTCATTTTCCCCAAAATCCTGGGTTTTTACCCAATTACTGGCTTTATTTCCACAAAATATTTCCCCCCCCCCCCCAAACTGGGTTCATTTTCCCCATAATCAGCTTCTCTCCTCCCAAACTGGGTTCATTTTCCCCAAAATAATTTTTTCCCAAAAAAACTGGGTTCATTTTCCCCAAAATATGTTTTTTCCACCAAAACTGGGTTTATTTCCCTACATATCGGGTTTTGCCCACCAAATTGTGTTCATTTTCCCCAACATATGGATTTTTGAACCAGTTACTGGCTTTATTTCCCCAAAATTTTTTTTTTCCTTCAAAACTGGGTTCATTTTCACCAAAAATGTTTTTTTTTCCTCCAAACTGGTTTCATTTTCCCCATAATCAGATTTTTTCCTCCCAAACTGGGTTCATTTTCACCAAAATCCTTTTTTTTTTCCGCCAAAACTGGGTGCATTTTCACACAAATCTAGTTTTCCCCTCCAAACTGGGTTCATTTTCCACAAAATCTGGTATTTCATTTACACTCTGGGTTCATTTTCCCCAAAATCAGGGTTTTTTTCCCCCATTACTGGGTTCATTTTCCCAAATTCCTTTTTTCCCCCCTAAAACTGGGTGAAATTTCACACAAATCAGGTTTTCACCACCCAACAGTGTTCGTTTTCCCCCAATACTTTAATGTCCACTCCTCACTGTGTTCATTTTCCCCCAAATCCGGGGTTTTCCCCCAAAACTGGGTTCATTTTCCCCAAAATCAGTTTTTTTTCCCCGTTACTGGGTTCATTTTCCCCAAAATAATTTTTTTCCCCAAAATTGGGTTCATTTTTCCCATAATCGGGTTTTTTCCTCCCAAACGGGGTTCATTTTCCCCAAAATTCGGGTTTTTTACCCAATTACTGGGTTCATTTTCCCAAAAATAATTCTTTTTCCCCAAAATTGGGTTCATTTTCCTTAAAAACGGGTTTTTTACCCAAAACGGGGTTCATTTTCGGCATAAATAGCTTTTATCCTCCGAAACTATATTCATTTTCCACAAAGTCCTTATTTCCCCCCAAAACTGGATGCTTTTTCTCCAAAATCAGGTGTTCCCCTCCAAACAGTGTTCATTTTCTCCAAAATCTTCTATTTCCACTCAACACTGGGTTCATTTTCCGCATAATCAGAATTTTTCCTCCGAAACTAGGTTCATTTTCCACAAAATCCCTATTAACCCCCAAAACTGGGTACATTTTCACACAAATCAGGTTGTCCCGTCCAAACTGATTTCATTTTCCTCAAAATCTTCTATTTCCACTCAACACTGGGTTCATTTTCCACAAAATCACGGGGTTTTCTCACAAAGTGGGTTAATTTTTCCAAAAATCATTTTTTTACCCCAAAACTGGGTTCATTTTCCCCAAAATATGTTTTTTCCACCAAAACTGGGTTTATTTCCCTACATATTAGGTTTTCCCCACCAAACTGTGTTCATTTTCCCCAAAATCCGGGTTTTTGACCCGATCACTGGGTTCATTTTCCCCAAAATCATTTTTTTCCCCAAAACTGGGTTCATTTTCCTTGAAAACAGGTTTTTCCGCAAAACTGGGTTCATTTTCCACATAATCAGCTTTTTCCTCCGAAAATAGGTTCATTTTACATAAAATCCTTATTTTCCCCCCAAAACTCAGTTCATTTTCACACAAATCAGGTTTTCCCCTCCTATCTGATTTCATTTTCCCCAAAATCTTCTATTTCCATTCCACACTGGATTCAATTTCCCAAAAATCATTTTTTCCCTAAAAACTGGGTTCATTTTCCCCATAATCGGGTTTTTTCCTCCCACACTGTGTTCATTTTCCCCAAAATCAGGATTTTTTCCCCATTACTGGGTTCATTTCCCCCAAAATCATTTTTCCCCCCAAAAGGGGTTCATTTTCCGCATAATCAGATTTTTTCCTCCAAAACTAGGTTCATTTTCCACAAAATCCTTTCCCCCCCAAAAAACTGAGTGCATTTTCACACGAATCAGGTTTTCCCCTCCAAACTTATTTCATTTTCCCCCAAATCTTCTATTTCCACTCCACACTGGGTTCGTTTTCCCCAAAATAGGTTTTTTTCCTCCCAAACTCGGTTCATTTCCCTACAAGCTGGTTTTTCCCCTCCAAACTGTGTTCGTTTTCCCCAAAATTCGAGATTGTTACCCAATTACTGGGTCATTTTGCCCAAAATCCCCTTTTTTCCCCCCATACCTGGCTGCATCTCCACACAAATCAAGTTTTCCCCTCCAAAGAGTGTTCATTTTCCCCCAAATCAGGTTTTTTCCCCATTACTGGGTTCATTTCCCCAAAATCGGGTTTTTTCCCCAAAAACTGAACTGGGTTCATTTTCACCAAAGTCGGATTTTTTCCTCCCAAACTAGGTTGATTTTCCCCAAAGTCGGTTTTTTTCGAGCAAAACTCGGTTCATTTCCCTACAAGTTGGTTCCCCCCCCCCCCCCCCCCCCAAACTCTGTTGATTTTCCCAAAAATTCGGGGGTTTTACCCGATTACTGGGTTCATTTTCCCCAAAATAATTTTTTTCCCCCAAACTGGGTTCATTTTCCTTAAAAATGGATTTTTCCCCCAAAACTGGGTTCATGTTCCGCATAATCAGCATTTTTTCCTCCAAAACTAGGTTCATTTTCCAGAAAATCCCTATTAACCCCTCAAACTGGGTACATTTTCACACAAATCAGGTTGTCCCCTCCAAACTGATTTCATTTTCCTCAAAATCTTCTATTTCCACTCCGCACTTGGTTCATTTTCCCCAAAATCAGGATTTTTCCCCATTACTGGGTTCATTTTCCCCAAAATATATTTTTTCCACAAAACTGGGTTTATTTCCCTACAAATTGGGTTTTCCCCACCAGACTGGGTTCATTTTCCCCAAAATCCGGGCTTTTTACCCAATTACTGGCTTTATTTCCACAAAATATTTTTTCCCCTCAAAACTGGGTTCATTTTCCCCATAATCAGCTTCTATCCTCCCAAACTGGGTTCATTTTCCCCAAAATCATTTTTTTTCCTCAAAACACTGGGTGCATTTTCACACAAATCAAGTTTTCCCCTCCAAACAGTGTTCATTTTCCCCAAAATCAGGTTTTTTCCCCATTACTGGGTTCATTTCCCCAAAATTGTTTTTTTTTCCCCCAAAACTGGGTTCATTTTCCCCAAAATCTTTTTTTTCCCTCCCAAACTGGGTTTATTTCCCTACAAATTGGGTTTTACCCACCAGACTGGGTTCATTTTCCCCAAAATCCTGGGGTTTTACCCAATTACTGGCTTTATTTCCACAAAATATTCCCCCCCCCCCCCCAAACTGGGTTCATTTTCATCAAAGTCGGAGTTTTTCCTCCCAAACTAGGTTGATTTTCCCCAAAGTCGTTTTTTTTCGAGCAAAACTCGGTTCATTTCCCTACAAGTTGGTTCCCCCCCCCCCCCAAACTCTGTTGATTTTCCCAGAAATTCAGGGGTTTTACCCGATTACTGGGTTCATTTTCCCCAAAATAATTTTTTTCCCCCAAACTGGGTTCATTTTCCTTAAAAATGGATTTTTCCCCCAAAACTGGGTTCATGTTCCGCATAATCAGCATTTTTTCTTCCAAAACTAGGTTCATTTTCTAGAAAATCCCTATTAACCCCTCAAACTGGGTACATTTTCACACAAATCAGGTTGTCCCCTCCAAACTGATTTCATTTTCCTCAAAATCTTCTATTTCCACTCCGCACTTGGTTCATTTTCCCCAAAATCAGGATTTTTCCCCATTACTGGGTTCATTTTCCCCAAAATATATTTTTTCCACAAAACTGGGTTTATTTCCCTACAAATTGGGTTTTCCCCACCAGACTGGGTTCATTTTCTCCAAAATCCGGGCTTTTTACCCAATTACTTGCTTTATTTCCACAAAATATTTTTTCCCCTCAAAACTGGGTTCATTTTCCCCATAATCAGCTTCTATCCTCCCAAACTGGGTTCATTTTCACCAAAATCCTTTTTTTTTCCGCCAAAACTGGGTGCATTTTCACACAAATCTAGTTTTCCCCTCCAAACTGGGTTCATTTTCCCCAAAATCAGGTTTTTTCCCCATTACTGGGTTCATTTCCCCAAAATTGTTATTTTTCCCCCAAAACTGGGTTCATTTTCCCCAAAATCGGTTTTTTCCCTCCCAAACTGGGTTTATTTCCCTACAAATTGGGTTTTACCCACCAGACTGGGTTCATTTTCCCCAAAATCCTGGGGTTTTACCCAATTACTGGCTTTATTTCCACAAAATATTTCACACTCCCCAAACTGGGTTCATTTTCCCCAAAATCAGTTTTTTTCCCCCATTACTGGGTTCATTTTCCCCAAAATATTTTTTTCCCCAAAACTGGGTTCATTTTTCCCATAATCGGGTTTTTTCCTCCCAAACGGGGTTCATTTTCCTCAAAATTCGGGTTTTTTACCCAATTACTGGGTTCATTTTCCCAAAAATAATTCTTTTTCCCCAAAATTGGGTTCATTTTCCTTAAAAACGGGTTTTTTACCCAAAACGGGGTTCATTTTCGGCATAAATAGCTTTTATCCTCCGAAACTATATTCATTTTCCACAAAGTCCTTATTTCCCCCCAAAACTGGATGCTTTTTCTCCAAAATCAGGTGTTCCCCTCCAAACAGTGTTCATTTTCTCCAAAATCTTCTATTTCCACTCAACACTGGGTTCATTTTCCGCATAATCAGAATTTTTCCTCCGAAACTAGGTTCATTTTCCGCAAAATCCCTATTAACCCCCAAAACTGGGTACATTTTCACACAAATCAGGTTGTCCCGTCCAAACTGATTTCATTTTCCTCAAAATCTTCTATTTCCACTCAACACTGGGTTCATTTTCACCAAAATCCTTTTTTTTTTCCGCCAAAACTGGGTGCATTTTCACACAAATCTAGTTTTCCCCTCCAAACTGGGTTCATTTTCCCCAAAATCAGGTTTTTTCCCCATTACTGGGTTCATTTCCCCAAAATTGTTTTTTTTTCCCCCAAAACTGGGTTCATTTTCCCCAAAATCGGTTTTTTCCCTCCCAAACTGGGTTTATTTCCCTACAAATTGGGTTTTACCCACCAGACTGGGTTCATTTTCCCCAAAATCCTGGGGTTTTACCCAATTACTGGCTTTATTTCCACAAAATATTTCACACTCCCCAAACTGGGTTCATTTTCCCCAAAATCAGTTTTTTTCCCCCATTACTGGGTTCATTTTCCCCAAAATATTTTTTTTCCCCAAAACTGGGTTCATTTTTCCCATAATCGGGTTTTTTCCTCCCAAACGGGGTTCATTTTCCTCAAAATTCGGGTTTTTTACCCAATTACTGGGTTCATTTTCCCAAAAATAATTCTTTTTTCCCCAAAATTGGGTTCATTTTCCTTAAAAACGGTTTTTTTACCCAAAACGGGGTTCATTTTCGGCATAAATAGCTTTTATCCTCCGAAACTATATTCATTTTCCACAAAGTCCTTATTTCCCCCCAAAACTGGATGCTTTTTCTCCAAAATCAGGTGTTCCCCTCCAAACAGTGTTCATTTTCTCCAAAATCTTCTATTTCCACTCAACACTGGGTTCATTTTCCGCATAATCAGAATTTTTCCTCCGAAAATAGGTTCATTTTACATAAAATCCTTAATTTCCCCCCAAAACTCAGTTCATTTTCACACAAATCAGGTTTTCCCCTCCTATCTGATTTCATTTTCCCCAAAATCTTCTATTAACATTCCACACTGGGTTCATTTTCCCAAAAATCATTTTTTCCCTAAAAACTGGGTTCATTTTCCCCATAATCGGGTTTTTTCCTCCCACACTGGGTTCATTTTCCCCAAAATCAGGATTTTTTCCCCATTACTGGGTTCATTTTCCCCAAAATCATTTTTTTCCCCAAAAAACTCGGTCCATTTTCCCCAAAATATGTTTTTTTCCACCAAAAATGGGTTCACTTCCCTACAAATTTGGTTTTCCCTACCAAACTGGTTCCATTTTCCCACAAATTAGAGTTTTTTACCCAATTACTGCGTTCATTTCCCCCAAAATCATTTTTCCCCCCAAAAGGGGTTCATTTTCCGCATAATCAGATTTTTTTCTCCAAAACTAGGTTCATTTTCCACAAAATCCTTTCCCCCCCAAAAAACTGAGTGCATTTTCACACGAATCAGGTTTTCCCCTCCAAACTTATTTCATTTTCCCCCAAATCTTCTATTTCCACTCCACACTGGGTTCGTTTTCCCCAAAATAGGATTTTTTCCTCCCAAACTCGGTTCATTTCCCTACAAGCTGGTTTTTCCCCTCCAAACTGTGTTCGTTTTCCCCAAAATTCGGCATTGTTACCCAATTACTGGGTCATTTTGCCCAAAATCCCCTTTTTTCCCCCCATACCTGGCTGCATCTCCACACAAATCAAGTTTTCCCCTCCAAAGAGTGTTCATTTTCCCCCAAATCAGGTTTTTTCCCCATTACTGGGTTCATTTCCCCAAAATCGGGTTTTTTCCCCAAAAACTGAACTGGGTTCATTTTCACCAAAGTCGGATTTTTTCCTCCCAAACTAGGTTGATTTTCCCCAAAGTCGTTTTTTTTCGAGCAAAACTCGGTTCATTTCCCTACAAGTTGGTTCCCCCCCCCCCCCAAACTCTGCTGATTTTCCCAGAAATTCAGGGGTTTTACCCGATTACTGGGTTCATTTTCCCCAAAATAATTTTTTTCCCCCAAACTGGGTTCATTTTCCTTAAAAATGGATTTTTCCCCCAAAACTGGGTTCATGTTCCGCATAATCAGCATTTTTTCCTCCAAAACTAGGTTCATTTTCCAGAAAATCCCTATTAACCCCTCAAACTGGGTACATTTTCACACAAATCAGGTTGTCCCCTCCAAACTGATTTCATTTTCCTCAAAATCTTCTATTTCCACTCCGCACTTGGTTCATTTTCCCCAAAATCAGGATTTTTCCCCATTACTGGGTTCATTTTCCCCAAAATATATTTTTTCCACAAAACTGGGTTTATTTCCCTACAAATTGGGTTTTCCCCACCAGACTGGGTTCATTTTCCCCAAAATCCGGGCTTTTTACCCAATTACTGGCTTTATTTCCACAAAATATTTTTTCCCCTCAAAACTGGGTTCATTTTCCCCATAATCAGCTTCTATCCTCCCAAACTGGGTTCATTTTCACCAAAATCCTTTTTTTTTCCGCCAAAACTGGGTGCATTTTCACACAAATCTAGTTTTCCCCTCCAAACTGGGTTCATTTTCCCCAAAATCAGGTTTTTTCCCCATTACTGGGTTCATTTCCCCAAAATTGTTATTTTTCCCCCAAAACTGGGTTCATTTTCCCCAAAATCGGTTTTTTCCCTCCCAAACTGGGTTTATTTCCCTACAAATTGGGTTTTACCCACCAGACTGGGTTCATTTTCCCCAAAATCCTGGGGTTTTACCCAATTACTGGCTTTATTTCCACAAAATATTTCACACTCCCCAAACTGGGTTCATTTTCCCCAAAATCAGTTTTTTTCCCCCATTACTGGGTTCATTTTCCCCAAAATATTTTTTTCCCCAAAACTGGGTTCATTTTTCCCATAATCGGGTTTTTTCCTCCCAAACGGGGTTCATTTTCCTCAAAATTCGGGTTTTTTACCCAATTACTGGGTTCATTTTCCCAAAAATAATTCTTTTTCCCCAAAATTGGGTTCATTTTCCTTAAAAACGGGTTTTTTACCCAAAACGGGGTTCATTTTCGGCATAAATAGCTTTTATCCTCCGAAACTATATTCATTTTCCACAAAGTCCTTATTTCCCCCCAAAACTGGATGCTTTTTCTCCAAAATCAGGTGTTCCCCTCCAAACAGTGTTCATTTTCTCCAAAATCTTCTATTTCCACTCAACACTGGGTTCATTTTCCGCATAATCAGAATTTTTCCTCCGAAACTAGGTTCATTTTCCGCAAAATCCCTATTAACCCCCAAAACTGGGTACATTTTCACACAAATCAGGTTGTCCCGTCCAAACTGATTTCATTTTCCTCAAAATCTTCTATTTCCACTCAACACTGGGTTCATTTTCACCAAAATCCTTTTTTTTTTCCGCCAAAACTGGGTGCATTTTCACACAAATCTAGTTTTCCCCTCCAAACTGGGTTCATTTTCCACAAAATCTGGTATTTCATTTACACTCTGGGTTCATTTTCCCCAAAATCAGGGTTTTTTTCCCCCATTACTGGGTTCATTTTCCCAAAATCCTTTTTCCCCCCCTAAAACTGGGTGAAATTTCACACAAATCAGGTTTTCACCACCCAACAGTGTTCGTTTTCCCCCAAATCTTTAATGTCCACTCCTCACTGTGTTCATTTTCCCCCAAATCCGGGGTTTTCCCCCAAAACTGGGTTCATTTTCCCCAAAATCATTTTTTTCCCCAAAACTGGGTTCATTTTCCTTTAAAACAGGTTTTTCCGCAAAACTGGGTTCATTTTCCACATAATCAGCTTTTTCCTCCGAAAATAGGTTCATTTTACATAAAATCCTTAATTTCCCCCCAAAACTCAGTTCATTTTCACACAAATCAGGTTTTCCCCTCCTATCTGATTTCATTTTCCCCAAAATCTTCTATTTCCATTCCACACTGGGTTCATTTTCCCAAAAATCATTTTTTCCCTAAAAACTGGGTTCATTTTCCCCATAATCGGGTTTTTTCCTCCCACACTGGGTTCATTTTCCCCAAAATCAGGATTTTTTCCCCATTACTGGGTTCATTTTCCCCAAAATCATTTTTTTCCCCAAAAAACTCGGTCCATTTTCCCCAAAATATGTTTTTTTCCACCAAAAATGGGTTCACTTCCCTACAAATTTGGTTTTCCCTACCAAACTGGTTCCATTTTCCCACAAATTAGAGTTTTTTACCCAATTACTGCGTTCATTTCCCCCAAAATCATTTTTCCCCCCAAAAGGGGTTCATTTTCCGCATAATCAGATTTTTTTCTCCAAAACTAGGTTCATTTTCCACAAAATCCTTTCCCCCCCAAAAACTGAGTGCATTTTCACACGAATCAGGTTTTCCCCTCCAAACTTATTTCATTTTCCCCCAAATCTTCTATTTCCACTCCACACTGGTTTCGTTTTCCCCAAAATAGGATTTTTTCCTCCCAAACTCGGTTCATTTCCCTACAAGCTGGTTTTTCCCCTCCAAACTGTGTTCGTTTTCCCCAAAATTCGGCATTGTTACCCAATTACTGGGTCATTTTGCCCAAAATCCCCTTTTTTCCCCCCATACCTGGCTGCATCTCCACACAAATCAAGTTTTCCCCTCCAAAGAGTGTTCATTTTCCCCCAAATCAGGTTTTTTCCCCATTACTGGGTTCATTTCCCCAAAATCGGGTTTTTTCCCCAAAAACTGAACTGGGTTCATTTTCACCAAAGTCGGATTTTTTCCTCCCAAACTAGGTTGATTTTCCCCAAAGTCGGTTTTTTTCGAGCAAAACTCGGTTCATTTCCCTACAAGTTGGTTCCCCCCCACCCCCAAACTCTGCTGATTTTCCCAGAAATTCAGGGGTTTTACCCGATTACTGGGTTCATTTTCCCCAAAATAATTTTTTTCCCCCAAACTGGGTTCATTTTCCTTAAAAATGGATTTTTCCCCCAAAACTGGGTTCATGTTCCGCATAATCAGCATTTTTTCCTCCAAAACTAGGTTCATTTTCCAGAAAATCCCTATTAACCCCTCAAACTGGGTACATTTTCACACAAATCAGGTTGTCCCCTCCAAACTGATTTCATTTTCCTCAAAATCTTCTATTTCCACTCCGCACTTGGTTCATTTTCCCCAAAATCAGGATTTTTCCCCATTACTGGGTTCATTTTCCCCAAAATATATTTTTTCCACAAAACTGGGTTTATTTCCCTACAAATTGGGTTTTCCCCACCAGACTGGGTTCATTTTCCCCAAAATCCGGGCTTTTTACCCAATTACTGGCTTTATTTCCACAAAATATTTTTTCCCCTCAAAACTGGGTTCATTTTCCCCATAATCAGCTTCTATCCTCCCAAACTGGGTTCATTTTCAGCAAAATCCTTTTTTTTTCCGCCAAAACTGGGTGCATTTTCACACAAATCTAGTTTTCCCCTCCAAACTGGGTTCATTTTCCCCAAAATCAGGTTTTTTCCCCATTACTGGGTTCATTTCCCCAAAATTGTTTTTTTTTTCCCCCAAAACTGGGTTCATTTTCCCCAAAATCGGTTTTTTCCCTCCCAAACTGGGTTTATTTCCCTACAAATTGGGGTTTACCCACCAGACTGGGTTCATTTTCCCCAAAATCCTGGGGTTTTACCCAATTACTGGCTTTATATCCACAAAATATTTCACACCCACCAAACTGGGTTCATTTTCCCCAAAATCAGTTTTTTTCCCCCATTACTGGGTTCATTTTCCCCAAAATAATTTTTTTCCCCAAAACTGGGTTCATTTTTCCCATAATCGGGTTTTTTCCTCCCAAACGGGGTTCATTTTCCCCAAAATTCGGGTTTTTTTCCCAATTACTGGGTTCATTTTCCCAAAAATAATTCTTTTTCCCCAAAATTGGTTTCATTTTCCTTAAAAACGGGTTTTTTACCCAAAACGGGGTTCATTTTCGGCATAAATAGCTTTTATCCTCCGAAACTATATTCATTTTCCACAAAGTCCTTATTTCCCCCCAAAACTGGATGCTTTTTCTCCAAAATCAGGTGTTCCCCTCCAAACAGTGTTCATTTTCTCCAAAATCTTCTATTTCCACTCAACACTGGGTTCATTTTCCGCATAATCAGAATTTTTCCTCCGAAACTAGGTTCATTTTCCGCAAAATCCCTATTAACCCCAAAAACTGGGTACATTTTCACACAAATCAGGTTGTCCCGTCCAAACTGATTTCATTTTCCTCAAAATCTTCTATTTCCACTCAACACTGGGTTCATTTTCACCAAAATCCTTTTTTTTTTCCGCCAAAACTGGGTGCATTTTCACACAAATCTAGTTTTCCCCTCCAAACTGGGTTCATTTTCCACAAAATCTGGTATTTCATTTACACTCTGGGTTCATTTTCCCCAAAATCAGGGTTTTTTTCCCCCATTACTGGGTTCATTTTCCCAAATTCCTTTTTCCCCCCCTAAAACTGGGTGAAATTTCACACAAATCAGGTTTTCACCACCCAACAGTGTTCGTTTTCCCCCAATACTTTAATGTCCACTCCTCACTGTGTTCATTTTCCCCCAAATCCGGGGTTTTCCCCCAAAACTGGGTTCATTTTCCCCAAAATCAGTTTTTTCCCCAAAACTGGGTTCATTTTCACACAAATCAGGTTGTCCCGTCCAAACTGATTTCATTTTCCTCAAAATCTTCTATTTCCACTCAACACTGGGTTCATTTTCCACAAAATCACGGGGTTTTCTCACAAAGTGGGTTAATTTTTCCAAAAATCATTTTTTTACCCCAAAACTGGGTTCATTTTCCCCAAAATATGTTTTTTCCACCAAAACTGGGTTTATTTCCCTACATATTAGGTTTTCCCCAACAAACTGTGTTCATTTTCCCCAAAATCCGGGTTTTTGACCCGATCACTGGGTTCATTTTCCCCAAAATCATTCTTTTCCCCAAAACTGGGTTCATTTTACTTGAAAACAGGTTTTTCCGCAAAACTGGGTTCATTTTCCACATAATCAGCTTTTTTCCTCCGAAAATAGGTTCATTTTACATAAAATCCTTATTTTCCCCCCAAAACTCAGTTCATTTTCACACAAATCAGGTTTTCCCCTCCTATCTGATTTCATTTTCCCCAAAATCTTCTATTTCCATTCCACACTGGATTCATTTTCCCAAAAATCATTTTTTCCCTAAAAACTGGGTTCATTTTCCCCATAATCGGGTTTTTTCCTCCCACACTGGGTTCATTTTCCCCAAAATCAGGATTTTTTCCCCATTACTGGGTTCATTTCCCCCAAAATAATTTTTCCCCCCAAAAGGGGTTCATTTTCCGCATAATCAGATTTTTTCCCCCAAAAGGGGTTCATTTTCCGCATAATCAGATTTTTTCCCCCAAAAATGGGTTCACTTCCCTACAAATTTGTTTTTCCCTACCAAACTGGTTCCATTTTCCCCCAAATTAGAGTTTTTTACCCAATTACTGCGTTCATTTCACCCAAAATCATTTTTCCCCCCAAAAGGGGTTCATTTTCCGCATAATCAGATTTTTTCCTCCAAAACTAGGTTCATTTTCCACAAAATCCTTTCCCCCCCAAAAAACTGAGTGCATTTTCACACGAATCAGGTTTTCCCCTCCAAACTTATTTCATTTTCCCCAAAATCTGCTATTTCCACTCCACACTGGGTTCGTTTTCCCCAAAATAGTTTTTTTTCCTCCCAAACTCGTTTCATTTCCCTACAAGCTGGTTTTTCCCCTCCAAACTGTGTTCGTTTTCCCCAAAATTCGGGATCTTTACCCAATTACTGGGTCATTTTGCCCAAAATCCCCTTTTTTCCCCCCATACCTGGCTGCATCTCCACACAAATCAAGTTTTCCCCTCCAAAGAGTGTTCATTTTCCCCCAAATCAGGTTTTTTCCCCATTACTGGGTTCATTTCCCCAAAATCGGGTTTTTTCCCCAAAAACTGAACTGGGTTCATTTTCACCAAAGTCGGATTTTTTCCTCCCAAACTAGGTTGATTTTCCCCAAAGTCGGTTTTTTTCAAGCAAAACTCGGTTCATTTCCCTACTAGTTGGTTCCCCCCCCCCCCAAATTCTGTTGTTTTTCCCAAAAATTCGGGGGTTTTACCCGATTACTGGGTTCATTTTCCCCAAAATAATTTTTTTCCCCCAAACTGGGTTCATTTTCCTTAAAAATGGATTTTTCCCCCAAAACTGGGTTCATGTTCCGCATAATCAGCATTTTTTCCTCCAAAACTAGGTTCATTTTCCAGAAAATCCCTATTAACCCCTCAAACTGGGTGCATTTTCACACAAATCAGGTTGTCCCCTCCAAACTGATTTCATTTTCCTCAAAATCTTCTATTTCCACTCCGCACTTGGTTCATTTTCCCCAAAATCAGGATTTTTCCCCATTACTGGGTTCATTTTCCCCAAAATATATTTTTTCCACAAAACTGGGTTTATTTCCCTACAAATTGGGTTTTCCCCACCAGACTGGGTTCATTTTCCCCAAAATCCGGGCTTTTTACCCAATTACTGGCTTTATTTCCACAAAATATTTTTTCCCCTCAAAACTGGGTTCATTTTCCCCATAATCAGCTTCTATCCTCCCAAACTGGGTTCATTTTCACCAAAATCCTTTTTTTTTCCGCCAAAACTGGGTGCATTTTCACACAAATCTAGTTTTCCCCTCCTAACTGGGTTCATTTTCCCCAAAATCAGGTTTTTTCCCCATTACTGGGTTCATTTCCCCAAAATTGTTTTTTTTTCCCCCAAAACTGGGTTCATTTTCCCCAAAATCGGTTTTTCCCCTCCCAAACTGGGTTTATTTCCCTACAAATTGGGTTTTACCCACCAGACTGGGTTCATTTTCCCCAAAATCCTGGGGTTTTACCCAATTACTGGCTTTATTTCCACAAAATATTTCACACCCCCCAAACTGGGTTCATTTTCCCCAAAATCAGTTTTTTTCCCCCATTACTGGGTTCATTTTCCCCAAAATATTTTTTTTTCCCCAAAACTGGGTTCATTTTTCCCATAATCGGGTTTTTTCCTCCCAAACGGGGTTCATTTTCCCCAAAATCCGGGCTTTTTACCTAATTACTGGCTTTATTTCCACAAAATATTTCACACCCCCCAAACTGGGTTCATTTTCCCCAAAATCAGTTTTTTTCCCCCATTACTGGGTTCATTTTCCCCAAAATATTTTTTTTCCCCAAAACTGGGTTCATTTTTCCCATAATCGGGTTTTTTCCTCCCAAACGGGGTTCATTTTCCCCAAAATTCGGGTTTTTTACCCAATTACTGGGTTCATTTTCCCAAAAATAATTCTTTTTCCCCAAAATTGGGTTCATTTTCCTTAAAAACGGGTTTTTTACCCAAAACGGGGTTCATTTTCGGCATAAATAGCTTTTATCCTCCGAAACTATATTCATTTTCCACAAAGTCCTTATTTCCCCCCAAAACTGGATGCTTTTTCTCCAAAATCAGGTGTTCCCCTCCAAACAGTGTTCATTTTCTCCAAAATCTTCTATTTCCACTCAACACTGGGTTCATTTTCCGCATAATCAGAATTTTTCCTCCGAAACTAGGTTCATTTTCCGCAAAATCCCTATTAACCCCCAAAACTGGGTACATTTTCACACAAATCAGGTTGTCCCGTCCAAACTGATTTCATTTTCCTCAAAATCTTCTATTTCCACTCAACACTGGGTTCATTTTCCACAAAATCACGGGGTTTTCTCACAAAGTGGGTTAATTTTTCCAAAAATCATTTTTTTACCCCAAAACTGGGTTCATTTTCCCCAAAATATGTTTTTTCCACCAAAACTGGGTTTATTTCCCTACATATTAGGTTTTCCCCACCAAACTGTGTTCATTTTCCCCAAAATCCGGGTTTTTGACCCGATCACTGGGTTCATTTTCCCCAAAATCATTTTTTTCCCCAAAACTGGGTTCATTTTACTTGAAAACAGGTTTTTCCGCAAAACTGGGTTCATTTTCCACATAATCAGCTTTTTTCCTCCGAAAATAGGTTCATTTTACATAAAATCCTTATTTTCCCCCCAAAACTCAGTTCTTTTTCACACAAATCAGGTTTTCCCCTCCTATCTGATTTCATTTTCCCCAAAATCTTCTATTTCCATTCCACACTGGGTTCATTTTCCCCAAAATCATTTTTCCCCCCAAAAGGGGTTCATTTTCCGCATAATCAGATTTTTTCCCCCAAACTCGGTCCATTTTTCCCAAAATATGTTTTTTTCCACCAAAAATGGGTTCACTTCCCTACAAATTTGGTTTTCCCTACCAAACTGGTTCCATTTTCCCACAAATTAGAGTTTTTTACCCAATTACTGCGTTCATTTCCCCCAAAATCATTTTTCCCCCCAAAAGGGGTTCATTTTCCGCATAATCAGATTTTTTCCTCCAAAACTAGGTTCATTTTCCACAAAATCCTTTCCCCCCCAAAAAACTGAGTGCATTTTCACACGAATCAGGTTTTCCCCTCCAAACTTATTTCATTTTCCCCCAAATCTTCTATTTCCACTCCACACTGGGTTCGTTTTCCCCAAAATAGGTTTTTTTCCTCCCAAACTCGGTTCATTTCCCTACAAGCTGGTTTTTCCCCTCCAAACTCTGTTCGTTTTCCCCAAAATTCGGGATTTTTACCCAATTACTGGGTCATTTTGCCCAAAATCCCCTTTTTTCCCCCCATACCTGGCTGCATCTCCACACAAATCAAGTTTTCCCCTCCAAAGAGTGTTCATTTTCCCCCAAATCCGGTTTTTTTCCCCATTACTGGGTTCATTTCCCCAAAATCGGGTTTTTTCCCCAAAAACTGAACTGGGTTCATTTTCACCAAAGTCGGATTTTTTCCTCCCAAACTAGGTTGATTTTCCCCAAAGTCGGTTTTTTTCGAGCAAAACTCGGTTCATTTCCCTACAAGTTGGTTTCCCCCCCCCCAAAATTCTGTTGTTTTTCCCAAAAATTCGGGGGTTTTACCCGATTACTGGGTTCATTTTCCCCAAAATAATTTTTTTCCCCCAAACTGGGTTCATTTTCCTTAAAAATGGATTTTTCCTCCAAAACTGGGTTCATGTTCCGCATAATCAGCATTTTTTCCTCCAAAACTAGGTTCATTTTCCAGAAAATCCCTATTAACCCCTCAAACTGGGTACATTTTCACACAAATCAGGTTGTCCCCTCCAAACTGATTTCATTTTCCTCAAAATCTTCTATTTCCACTCCGCACTTGGTTCATTTTCCCCAAAATCAGGATTTTTCCCCATTACTGGGTTCATTTTCCCCAAAATATATTTTTTCCACAAAACTGGGTTTATTTCCCTACAAATTGGGTTTTCCCCACCAGACTGGGTTCATTTTCCCCAAAATCCGGGCTTTTTACCCAATTACTGGCTTTATTTCCACAAAATATTTTTTCCCCCCAAAACTGGGTTCATTTTCCCCATAATCAGCTTCTATCCTCACAAACTGGCTTCATTTTCCCCAAAATCCTTTTTTTTTCCTCAAAACACTGGGTGCATTTTCACACAAATCAAGTTTTCCCCTCCAAACAGTGTTCATTTTCCCCAAAATCGTTTTTTTCCCTCCCAAACTGGGTTTATTTCCCTACAAATTGGGTTTTACCCACCAGACTGAGTTCATTTTCCCCAAAATCCTGGGTTTTTACCCAATTACTGGCTTTATTTCCACAAAATATTCCCCCCCCCCCCAAACTGGGTTCATTTTCCCCATAATCAGCTTCTCTCCTCCCAAACTGGGTTCATTTTCCCCAAAATAATTTTTTCCCAAAAAAACTGGGTTCATTTTCCCCAAAATATATTTTTTTCACCAAAACTGGGTTTATTTCCCTACATATCGGGTTTTCCCCACCAAATTGTGTTCATTTTCCCCAACATATGGATTTTTGAACCAGTTACTGGCTTTATTTCCCCAAAATTTTTTTTTTTCCTTCAAAACTGGGTTCATTTTCACCAAAAATGTTTTTTTTTTCCTCCAAACTGGTTTCATTTTCCCCATAATCAGATTTTTTCCTCCCAAACTATGTTCATTTTCACCAAAATCCTTTTTTTTTCCGCCAAAACTGGGTGCATTTTCACACAAATCTAGTTTTCCCCTCCAAACTGGGTTCATTTTCCCCAAAATCTGGTATTTCATTTACACTCTGGGCTCATTTTCCCCAAAATCAGGTTTTTTTCCCCCATTACTGGGTTCATTTTCCCAAAATCCTTTTTTCCCCCCTAAAACTGGGTGAAATTTCACACAAATCAGGTTTTCACCACCCAACAGTGTTCGTTTTCCCCCAAATCTTTAATGTCCACTCCTCACTGTGTTCATTTTCCCCCAAATCCGGGGTTTTCCCCCAAAACTGGGTTCATTTTCCCCAAAATCAGGTTTTTTCCCCCATTACTGGGTTCATTTTCCCCAAAATCAGTTTTTTTCCACCATTACTGGGTTCATTTTTGCCATAATCGGGTTTTTTCCTCCCAAACGGGGTTCATTTTCCCCAAAATTCGGGTTTTTTACCCAATTACTGGGTTCATTTTCCCAAAAATAATTCTTTTTCCCCAAAATTGGGTTCATTTTCCTTAAAAACGGGTTTTTTACCCAAAACGGGGTTCATTTTCGGCATAAATAGCTTTTATCCTCCGAAACTATATTCATTTTCCACAAAGTCCTTATTTCCCCCCAAAACTGGATGCTTTTTCTCCAAAATCAGGTGTTCCCCTCCAAACAGTGTTCATTTTCTCCAAAATCTTCTATTTCCACTCAACACTGGGTTCATTTTCCGCATAATCAGAATTTTTCCTCCGAAACTAGGTTCATTTTCCGCAAAATCCCTATTAACCCCCAAAACTGGGTACATTTTCACACAAATCAGGTTGTCCCGTCCAAACTGATTTCATTTTCCTCAAAATCTTCTATTTCCACTCAACACTGGGTTCATTTTCCACAAAATCACGGGGTTTTCTCACAAAGTGGGTTCATTTTTCCAAAAATCATTTTTTTACCCCAAAACTGGGTTCATTTTCCCCAAAATATGTTTTTTCCACCAAAACTGGGTTTATTTCCCTACATATTAGGTTTTCCCCACCAAACTGTGTTCATTTTCCCCAAAATCCGGGTTTTTGACCCGATCACTGGGTTCATTTTCCCCAAAATCATTTTTTTCCCCAAAACTGGGTTCATTTTACTTGAAAACAGGTTTTTCCGCAAAACTGGGTTCATTTTCCACATAATCAGCTTTTTTCCTCCGAAAATAGGTTCATTTTACATAAAATCCTTATTTTCCCCCCAAAACTCAGTTCTTTTTCACACAAATCAGGTTTTCCCCTCCTATCTGATTTCATTTTCCCCAAAATCTTCTATTTCCATTCCACACTGGGTTCATTTTCCCCAAAATCATTTTTCCCCCCAAAAGGGGTTCATTTTCCGCATAATCAGATTTTTTCCCCCAAACTCGGTCCATTTTTCCCAAAATATGTTTTTTTCCACCAAAAATGGGTTCACTTCCCTACAAATTTGGTTTTCCCTACCAAACTGGTTCCATTTTCCCACAAATTAGAGTTTTTTACCCAATTACTGCGTTCATTTCCCCCAAAATCATTTTTCCCCCCAAAAGGGGTTCATTTTCCGCATAATCAGATTTTTTCCTCCAAAACTAGGTTCATTTTCCACAAAATCCTTTCCCCCCCAAAAAACTGAGTGCATTTTCACACGAATCAGGTTTTCCCCTCCAAACTTATTTCATTTTCCCCCAAATCTTCTATTTCCACTCCACACTGGGTTCGTTTTCCCCAAAATAGGTTTTTTTCCTCCCAAACTCGGTTCATTTCCCTACAAGCTGGTTTTTCCCCTCCAAACTCTGTTCGTTTTCCCCAAAATTCGGGATTTTTACCCAATTACTGGGTCATTTTGCCCAAAATCCCCTTTTTTCCCCCCATACCTGGCTGCATCTCCACACAAATCAAGTTTTCCCCTCCAAAGAGTGTTCATTTTCCCCCAAATCCGGTTTTTTTCCCCATTACTGGGTTCATTTCCCCAAAATCGGGTTTTTTCCCCAAAAACTGAACTGGGTTCATTTTCACCAAAGTCGGATTTTTTCCTCCCAAACTAGGTTGATTTTCCCCAAAGTCGGTTTTTTTCGAGCAAAACTCGGTTCATTTCCCTACAAGTTGGTTTCCCCCCCCCCAAAATTCTGTTGTTTTTCCCAAAAATTCGGGGGTTTTACCCGATTACTGGGTTCATTTTCCCCAAAATAATTTTTTTCCCCCAAACTGGGTTCATTTTCCTTAAAAATGGATTTTTCCTCCAAAACTGGGTTCATGTTCCGCATAATCAGCATTTTTTCCTCCAAAACTAGGTTCATTTTCCAGAAAATCCCTATTAACCCCTCAAACTGGGTACATTTTCACACAAATCAGGTTGTCCCCTCCAAACTGATTTCATTTTCCTCAAAATCTTCTATTTCCACTCCGCACTTGGTTCATTTTCCCCAAAATCAGGATTTTTCCCCATTACTGGGTTCATTTTCCCCAAAATATATTTTTTCCACAAAACTGGGTTTATTTCCCTACAAATTGGGTTTTCCCCACCAGACTGGGTTCATTTTCCCCAAAATCCGGGCTTTTTACCCAATTACTGGCTTTATTTCCACAAAATATTTTTTCCCCCCAAAACTGGGTTCATTTTCCCCATAATCAGCTTCTATCCTCACAAACTGGCTTCATTTTCCCCAAAATCCTTTTTTTTTCCTCAAAACACTGGGTGCATTTTCACACAAATCAAGTTTTCACCTCCAAACAGTGTTCATTTTCCCCAAAATCGTTTTTTTCCCTCCCAAACTGGGTTTATTTCCCTACAAATTGGGTTTTACCCACCAGACTGAGTTCATTTTCCCCAAAATCCTGGGTTTTTACCCAATTACTGGCTTTATTTCCACAAAATATTCCCCCCCCCCCCCAAACTGTGTTCATTTTCCCCATAATCAGCTTCTCTCCTCCCAAACTGGGTTCATTTTCCCCAAAATAATTTTTTCCCAAAAAAACTGGGTTCATTTTCCCCAAAATATATTTTTTTCACCAAAACTGGGTTTATTTCCCTACATATCGGGTTTTCCCCACCAAATTGTGTTCATTTTCCCCAACATATGGATTTTTGAACCAGTTACTGGCTTTATTTCCCCAAAATTTTTTTTTTCCTTCAAAACTGGGTTCATTTTCACCAAAAAATGTTTTTTTTTTCCTCCAAACTGGTTTCATTTTCCCCATAATCAGATTTTTTCCTCCCAAACTATGTTCATTTTCACCAAAATCCTTTTTTTTTCCGCCAAAACTGGGTGCATTTTCACACAAATCTAGTTTTCCCCTCCAAACTGGGTTCATTTTCCCCAAAATCTGGTATTTCATTTACACTCTGGGCTCATTTTCCCCAAAATCAGGTTTTTTTCCCCCATTACTGGGTTCATTTTCCCAAAATCCTTTTTTCCCCCCTAAAACTGGGTGAAATTTCACACAAATCAGGTTTTCACCACCCAACAGTGTTCGTTTTCCCCCAAATCTTTAATGTCCACTCCTCACTGTGTTCATTTTCCCCCAAATCCGGGGTTTTCCCCCAAAACTGGGTTCATTTTCCCCAAAATCAGGTTTTTTCCCCCATTACTGGGTTCATTTTCCCCAAAATCAGTTTTTTTCCACCATTACTGGGTTCATTTTTGCCATAATCGGGTTTTTTCCTCCCAAACGGGGTTCATTTTCCCCAAAATTCGGGTTTTTTACCCAATTACTGGGTTCATTTTCCCAAAAATAATTCTTTTTCCCCAAAATTGGGTTCATTTTCCTTAAAAACGGGTTTTTTACCCAAAACGGGGTTCATTTTCGGCATAAATAGCTTTTATCCTCCGAAACTATATTCATTTTCCACAAAGTCCTTATTTCCCCCCAAAACTGGATGCTTTTTCTCCAAAATCAGGTGTTCCCCTCCAAACAGTGTTCATTTTCTCCAAAATCTTCTATTTCCACTCAACACTGGGTTCATTTTCCGCATAATCAGAATTTTTCCTCCGAAACTAGGTTCATTTTCCGCAAAATCCCTATTAACCCCCAAAACTGGGTACATTTTCACACAAATCAGGTTGTCCCGTCCAAACTGATTTCATTTTCCTCAAAATCTTCTATTTCCACTCAACACTGGGTTCATTTTCCACAAAATCACGGGGTTTTCTCACAAAGTGGGTTCATTTTTCCAAAAATCATTTTTTTACCCCAAAACTGGGTTCATTTTCCCCAAAATATGTTTTTTCCACCAAAACTGGGTTTATTTCCCTACATATTAGGTTTTCCCCACCAAACTGTGTTCATTTTCCCCAAAATCCGGGTTTTTGACCCGATCACTGGGTTCATTTTCCCCAAAATCATTTTTTTCCCCAAAACTGGGTTCATTTTACTTGAAAACAGGTTTTTCCGCAAAACTGGGTTCATTTTCCACATAATCAGCTTTTTTCCTCCGAAAATAGGTTCATTTTACATAAAATCCTTATTTTCCCCCCAAAACTCAGTTCTTTTTCACACAAATCAGGTTTTCCCCTCCTATCTGATTTCATTTTCCCCAAAATCTTCTATTTCCATTCCACACTGGGTTCATTTTCCCCAAAATCATTTTTCCCCCCAAAAGGGGTTCATTTTCCGCATAATCAGATTTTTTCCCCCAAACTCGGTCCATTTTTCCCAAAATATGTTTTTTTCCACCAAAAATGGGTTCACTTCCCTACAAATTTGGTTTTCCCTACCAAACTGGTTCCATTTTCCCACAAATTAGAGTTTTTTACCCAATTACTGCGTTCATTTCCCCCAAAATCATTTTTCCCCCCAAAAGGGGTTCATTTTCCGCATAATCAGATTTTTTCCTCCAAAACTAGGTTCATTTTCCACAAAATCCTTTCCCCCCCAAAAAACTGAGTGCATTTTCACACGAATCAGGTTTTCCCCTCCAAACTTATTTCATTTTCCCCCAAATCTTCTATTTCCACTCCACACTGGGTTCGTTTTCCCCAAAATAGGTTTTTTTCCTCCCAAACTCGGTTCATTTCCCTACAAGCTGGTTTTTCCCCTCCAAACTCTGTTCGTTTTCCCCAAAATTCGGGATTTTTACCCAATTACTGGGTCATTTTGCCCAAAATCCCCTTTTTTCCCCCCATACCTGGCTGCATCTCCACACAAATCAAGTTTTCCCCTCCAAAGAGTGTTCATTTTCCCCCAAATCCGGTTTTTTTCCCCATTACTGGGTTCATTTCCCCAAAATCGGGTTTTTTCCCCAAAAACTGAACTGGGTTCATTTTCACCAAAGTCGGATTTTTTCCTCCCAAACTAGGTTGATTTTCCCCAAAGTCGGTTTTTTTCGAGCAAAACTCGGTTCATTTCCCTACAAGTTGGTTTCCCCCCCCCCCAAAATTCTGTTGTTTTTCCCAAAAATTCGGGGGTTTTACCCGATTACTGGGTTCATTTTCCCCAAAATAATTTTTTTCCCCCAAACTGGGTTCATTTTCCTTAAAAATGGATTTTTCCTCCAAAACTGGGTTCATGTTCCGCATAATCAGCATTTTTTCCTCCAAAACTAGGTTCATTTTCCAGAAAATCCCTATTAACCCCTCAAACTGGGTACATTTTCACACAAATCAGGTTGTCCCCTCCAAACTGATTTCATTTTCCTCAAAATCTTCTATTTCCACTCCGCACTTGGTTCATTTTCCCCAAAATCAGGATTTTTCCCCATTACTGGGTTCATTTTCCCCAAAATATATTTTTTCCACAAAACTGGGTTTATTTCCCTACAAATTGGGTTTTCCCCACCAGACTGGGTTCATTTTCCCCAAAATCCGGGCTTTTTACCCAATTACTGGCTTTATTTCCACAAAATATTTTTTCCCCCCAAAACTGGGTTCATTTTCCCCATAATCAGCTTCTATCCTCACAAACTGGCTTCATTTTCCCCAAAATCCTTTTTTTTTCCTCAAAACACTGGGTGCATTTTCACACAAATCAAGTTTTCCCCTCCAAACAGTGTTCATTTTCCCCAAAATCGTTTTTTTCCCTCCCAAACTGGGTTTATTTCCCTACAAATTGGGTTTTACCCACCAGACTGAGTTCATTTTCCCCAAAATCCTGGGTTTTTACCCAATTACTGGCTTTATTTCCACAAAATATTCCCCCCCCCCCCCAAACTGTGTTCATTTTCCCCATAATCAGCTTCTCTCCTCCCAAACTGGGTTCATTTTCCCCAAAATAATTTTTTCCCAAAAAAACTGGGTTCATTTTCCCCAAAATATATTTTTTTCACCAAAACTGGGTTTATTTCCCTACATATCGGGTTTTCCCCACCAAATTGTGTTCATTTTCCCCAACATATGGATTTTTGAACCAGTTACTGGCTTTATTTCCCCAAAATTTTTTTTTTCCTTCAAAACTGGGTTCATTTTCACCAAAAATGTTTTTTTTTTCCTCCAAACTGGTTTCATTTTCCCCATAATCAGATTTTTTCCTCCCAAACTATGTTCATTTTCACCAAAATCCTTTTTTTTTCCGCCAAAACTGGGTGCATTTTCACACAAATCTAGTTTTCCCCTCCAAACTGGGTTCATTTTCCCCAAAATCTGGTATTTCATTTACACTCTGGGCTCATTTTCCCCAAAATCAGGTTTTTTTCCCCCATTACTGGGTTCATTTTCCCAAAATCCTTTTTTCCCCCCTAAAACTGGGTGAAATTTCACACAAATCAGGTTTTCACCACCCAACAGTGTTCGTTTTCCCCCAAATCTTTAATGTCCACTCCTCACTGTGTTCATTTTCCCCCCAAATCCGGGGTTTTCCCCCAAAACTGGGTTCATTTTCCCCAAAATCAGGTTTTTTCCCCCATTACTGGGTTCATTTTCCCCAAAATCAGTTTTTTTCCACCATTACTGGGTTCATTTTTGCCATAATCGGGTTTTTTCCTCCCAAACGGGGTTCATTTTCCCCAAAATTCGGGTTTTTTACCCAATTACTGGGTTCATTTTCCCAAAAATAATTCTTTTTCCCCAAAATTGGGTTCATTTTCCTTAAAAACGGGTTTTTTACCCAAAACGGGGTTCATTTTCGGCATAAATAGCTTTTATCCTCCGAAACTATATTCATTTTCCACAAAGTCCTTATTTCCCCCCAAAACTGGATGCTTTTTCTCCAAAATCAGGTGTTCCTCTCCAAACAGTGTTCATTTTCTCCAAAATCTTCTATTTCCACTCAACACTGGGTTCATTTTCCGCATAATCAGAATTTTTCCTCCGAAACTAGGTTCATTTTCCGCAAAATCCCTATTAACCCCCAAAACTGGGTACATTTTCACACAAATCAGGTTGTCCCGTCCAAACTGATTTCATTTTCCTCAAAATCTTCTATTTCCACTCAACACTGGGTTCATTTTCCACAAAATCACGGGGTTTTCTCACAAAGTGGGTTCATTTTTCCAAAAATCATTTTTTTACCCCAAAACTGGGTTCATTTTCCCCAAAATATGTTTTTTCCACCAAAACTGGGTTTATTTCCCTACATATTAGGTTTTCCCCACCAAACTGTGTTCATTTTCCCCAAAATCCGGGTTTTTGACCCGATCACTGGGTTCATTTTCCCCAAAATCATTTTTTTCCCCAAAACTGGGTTCATTTTCCTTGAAAACAGGTTTTTCCGCAAAACTGGGTTCATTTTCCACATAATCAGCTTTTTTCCTCCGAAAATAGGTTAATTTTACATAAAATCCTTATTTTCCCCCCAAAACTCAGTTCTTTTTCACACAAATCAGGTTTTCCCCTCCTATCTGATTTCATTTTCCCCAAAATCTTCTATTTCCATTCCACACTGGGTTCATTTTCCCCAAAATCATTTTTCCCCCCAAAAGGGGTTCATTTTCCGCATAATCAGATTTTTTCCCCCAAACTCGGTCCATTTTTCCCAAAATATGTTTTTTTCCACCAAAAATGGGTTCACTTCCCTACAAATTTGGTTTTCCCTACCAAACTGGTTCCATTTTCCCACAAATTAGAGTTTTTTACCCAATTACTGCGTTCATTTCCCCCAAAATCATTTTTCCCCCCAAAAGGGGTTCATTTTCCGCATAATCAGATTTTTTCCTCCAAAACTAGGTTCATTTTCCACAAAATCCTTTCCCCCCCAAAAAACTGAGTGCATTTTCACACGAATCAGGTTTTCCCCTCCAAACTAATTTTATTTTCCCCCAAATCTTCTATTTCCACTCCACACTGGGTTCGTTTTCCCCAAAATAGGTTTTTTTCCTCCCAAACTCGGTTCATTTCCCTACAAGCTGGTTTTTCCCCTCCAAACTGTGTTCGTTTTCCCCAAAATTCGGGATCTTTACCCAATTACTGGGTCATTTTGCCCAAAATCACCTTTTTTCCCCCCATACCTGGCTGCATCTCCACACAAATCAAGTTTTCCCCTCCAAAGAGTGTTCATTTTCCCCCAAATCAGGTTTTTTCCCCATTACTGGGTTCATTTCCCCAAAATCGGGTTTTTTCCCCAAAAACTGAACTGGGTTCATTTTCACCAAAGTCGGATTTTTTCCTCCCAAACTAGGTTGATTTTCCCCAAAGTCGGTTTTTTTCGAGCAAAACTCGGTTCATTTCCCTACAAGTTGGTTTCCCCCCCCCCAAAATTCTGTTGTTTTTCCCAAAAATTGGGGGTTTTACCCGATTACTGGGTTCATTTTCCCCAAAATAATTTTTTTCCCCCAAACTGGGTTCATTTTCCTTAAAAATGGATTTTTCCTCCAAAACTGGGTTCATGTTCCGCATAATCAGCATTTTTTCCTCCAAAACTAGGTTCATTTTCCAGAAAATCCCTATTAACCCCTCAAACTGGGTACATTTTCACACAAATCAGGTTGTCCCCTCCAAACTGATTTCATTTTCCTCAAAATCTTCTATTTCCACTCCGCACTTGGTTCATTTTCCCCAAAATCAGGGTTTTTCTCCATTACTGGGTTCATTTTCCCCAAAATATATTTTTTCCACAAAACTGGGTTTATTTCCCTACAAATTGGGTTTTCCCCACCAGACTGGGTTCATTTTCCCCAAAATCCGGGCTTTTTACCCAATTACTGGCTTTATTTCCACAAAATATTTTTTCCCCCCAAAACTGGGTTCATTTTCCCCATAATCAGCTTCTATCCTCACAAACTGGCTTCATTTTCCCCAAAATCCTTTTTTTTTCCTCAAAACACTGGGTGCATTTTCACACAAATCAAGTTTTCCCCTCCAAACAGTGTTCATTTTCCCCAAAATCGGTTTTTTCCCTCCCAAACTGGGTTTATTTCCCTACAAATTGGGTTTTACCCACCAGACTGAGTTCATTTTCCCAAAAATCCTGGGTATTTACCCAATTACTGGCTTTATTTCCACAAAATATTTCACACCCCCCAAACTGGGTTCATTTTCCCCAAAATAAGTTTTTTTCCGCCATTACTGGGTTCATTTTCCCCAAAATAATTTTTTTCCCCAAAACTGGGTTCATTTTTCCCATAATCGGGTTTTTTCCTCCCAAACGGGGTTCATTTTCCCCAAAATTCGGGTTTTTTACACAATTACTTGGTTCATTTTCCCAAAAATAATTCTTTTTCCCCAAAATTGGGTTCATTTTCCTTAAAAACGGGTTTTTTACCCAAAACGGGGTTCATTTTCCCCAACATATGGATTTTTGAACCAGTTACTGGCTTTATTTCCCCAAAATTTTTTTTTCCTTCAAAACTGGGTTCATTTTCACCAAAAATGTTTTTTTTTCCTCCAAACTGGTTTCATTTTCCCCACAATCAGATTTTTTCCTCCCAAACTGGGTTCATTTTCACCAAAATCCTTTTTTTTTCCGCCAAAACTGGGTGCATTTTCACACAAATCTAGTTTTCCCCTCCAAACTGGGTTCATTTTCCCCAAAATCTGGTATTTCATTTACACTCTGGGTTCATTTTCCCCAAAATCAGGTTTTTTTTCCCCCATTACTGGGTTCATTTTCCCAAAATCCTTTTTTCCCCCCTAAAACTGGGTGAAATTTCACACAAATCAGGTTTTCACCACCCAACAGTGTTCGTTTTCCCCCAAATCTTTAATGTCCACTCCTCACTGTGTTCATTTTCCCCCAAATCCGGGGTTTTCCCCCAAAACTGGGTTCATTTTCCCCAAAATCAGTTTTTTTCCCCCATTACAGGGTTCATTTTCCCCAAAATCAGTTTTTTTCCCCCCATTACTGGGTTCATTTTTCCCATAATCGGGTTTTTTCCTCCCAAACGGGGTTCATTTTCTCCAAAATTCGGGTTTTTTACCCAATTACTGGGTTCATTTTACCAAAAATAATTCTTTTTCCCCAAAATTGGGTTCATTTTCCTTAAAAACGGGTTTTTTACCCAAAACGGGGTTAATTTTCGGCATAAATAGCTTTTATCCTCCGAAACTATATTCATTTTCCACAAAGTCCTTATTTCCCCCCAAAACTGGATGCTTTTTCTCCAAAATCAGGTGTTCCCCTCCAAACAGTGTTCATTTTCTCCAAAATCTTCTATTTCCACTCAACACTGGGTTCATTTTCCGCATAATCAGAATTTTTCCTCCGAAACTAGGTTCATTTTCCACAAAATGCTTTCCCCCCCCAAAAACTGAGTGCATTTTCACACAAATCAGGTTTTCCCCTCCAAACTTATTTCATTTTCCCCCAAATCTTCTATTTCCACTCCACACTGGGTTCGTTTTCCCCAAAATAGGTTTTTTTCCTCCCAAACTCGGTTCATTTCCCTACAAGCTGGTTTTTCCCCTCCAAACTGTGTTCGTTTTCCCCCAAAATTCGGGATCTTTACCCAATTACTGGGTCATTTTGCCCAAAATCCCCTTTTTTTCCCCCCATACCTGGCTGCATCTCCACACAAATCAAGTTTTCCCCTCCAAAGAGTGTTCATTTTCCCCCAAATCCGGTTTTTTTCCCCATTACTGGGTTCATTTCCCCAAAATCGGGTTTTTTCCCCAAAAACTGAACTGGGTTCATTTTCACCAAAGTCGGATTTTTTCCTCCCAAACTAGGTTGATTTTCCCCAAAGTCGGTTTTTTTCGAGCAAAACTCGGTTCATTTCCCTACAAGTTGGTTTCCCCCCCCCCAAAATTCTGTTGTTTTTCCCAAAAATTCGGGGGTTTTACCCGATTACTGGGTTCATTTTCCCCAAAATAATTTTTTTCCCCCAAACTGGGTTCATTTTCCTTAAAAATGGATTTTTCCTCCAAAACTGGGTTCATGTTCCGCATAATCAGCATTTTTTCCTCCAAAACTAGGTTCATTTTCCAGAAAATCCCTATTAACCCCTCAAACTGGGTACATTTTCACACAAATCAGGTTGTCCCCTCCAAACTGATTTCATTTTCCTAAAAATCTTCTATTTCCACTCAACACTGGGTTCATTTTCCTCAAAATCACAGGGTTTTCTCACAAAGTGGGTTAATTTTTTCAAAAATCATTTTTTTACCCCAAAACTGGGTTCATTTTCCCCAAAATATGTTTTTTCCACCAAAACTGGGTTTATTTCCCTACATATTAGGTTTTCCCCACCAAACTGTGTTCATTTTCCCCAAAATCCGGGTTTTTGACCCGATCACTGGGTTCATTTTCCCCAAAATCATTTTTTTCCCCAAAACTGGGTTCATTTTTATTGAAAACAGGTTTTTCCGCAAAACTGGGTTCATTTTCCACATAATCAGCTTTTTTCCTCCGAAAATAGGTTCATTTTACATAAAATCCTTATTTTCCCCCCAAAACTCAGTTCATTTTCACACAAATCAGGTTTTCCCCTCCTATCTGATTTCATTTTCCCAAAATCTTCTATTTCCATTCCACACTGGATTCATTTTCCCAAAAATCATTTTTTCCCTAAAAACTGGGTTCATTTTCCCCATAATCGGGTTTTTTCCTCCCACATTGGGTTCATTTTCCCCAAAATCAGGATTTTTTCCCCATTACTGGGTTCATTTTCCCCAAAATCATTTTTTCCCCCCAAAACTCGGTCCATTTTCCCCAAAATATGTTTTTTTCCACCAAAAATGGGTTCACTTCCCTACAAATTTGGTTTTCCCTACCAAACTGGTTCCATTTTCCCACAAATTAGAGTTTTTTACCCAATTACTGCGTTCATTTCCCCCAAAATCATTTTTCCCCCCAAAAGGGGTTCATTTTCCGCATAATCAGATTTTTTCCTCCAAAACTAGGTTCATTTTCCACAAAATCCTTTCCCCCCCAAAAAACTGAGTGCATTTTAACACGAATCAGGTTTTCCCCTCCAAACTTATTTCATTTTCCCCCAAATCTTCTATTTCCACTCCACACTGGGTTCGTTTCCCCCAAAATAGGTTTTTTTCCTCCCAAACTCGGTTTATTTCCCTACAAGCTGGTTTTTCCCCTCCAAACTGTGTTCGTTTTCCCCAAAATTCGGGATCTTTACCCAATTACTGGGTCATTTTGCCCAAAATCCCCTTTTTTTCCCCCCATACCTGGCTGCATCTCCACACAAATCAAGTTTTCCCCTCCAAAGAGTGTTCATTTTCCCCCAAATCCGGTTTTTTTCCCCATTACTGGGTTCATTTCCCCAAAATCGGGTTTTTTCCCCAAAAACTGAACTGGGTTCATTTTCACCAAAGTCGGATTTTTTCCTCCCAAACTAGGTTGATTTTCCCCAAAGTCGGTTTTTTTCGAGCAAAACTCGGTTCATTTCCCTACAAGTTGGTTTCCCCCCCCCCAAAATTCTGTTGTTTTTCCCAAAAATTCGGGGGTTTTACCCGATTACTGGGTTCATTTTCCCCAAAATAATTTTTTTCCCCCAAACTGGGTTCATTTTCCTTAAAAATGGATTTTTCCTCCAAAACTGGGTTCATGTTCCGCATAATCAGCATTTTTTCCTCCAAAACTAGGTTCATTTTCCAGAAAATCCCTATTAACCCCTCAAACTGGGTACATTTTCACACAAATCAGGTTGTCCCCTCCAAACTGATTTCATTTTCCTAAAAATCTTCTATTTCCACTCAACACTGGGTTCATTTTCCTCAAAATCACAGGGTTTTCTCACAAAGTGGGTTAATTTTTTCAAAAATCATTTTTTTACCCCAAAACTGGGTTCATTTTCCCCAAAATATGTTTTTTCCACCAAAACTGGGTTTATTTCCCTACATATTAGGTTTTCCCCACCAAACTGTGTTCATTTTCCCCAAAATCCGGGTTTTTGACCCGATCACTGGGTTCATTTTCCCCAAAATCATTTTTTTCCCCAAAACTGGGTTCATTTTTATTGAAAACAGGTTTTTCCGCAAAACTGGGTTCATTTTCCACATAATCAGCTTTTTTCCTCCGAAAATAGGTTCATTTTACATAAAATCCTTATTTTCCCCCCAAAACTCAGTTCATTTTCACACAAATCAGGTTTTCCCCTCCTATCTGATTTCATTTTCCCAAAATCTTCTATTTCCATTCCACACTGGATTCATTTTCCCAAAAATCATTTTTTCCCTAAAAACTGGGTTCATTTTCCCCATAATCGGGTTTTTTCCTCCCACATTGGGTTCATTTTCCCCAAAATCAGGATTTTTTCCCCATTACTGGGTTCATTTTCCCCAAAATCATTTTTTCCCCCCAAAACTCGGTCCATTTTCCCCAAAATATGTTTTTTTCCACCAAAAATGGGTTCACTTCCCTACAAATTTGGTTTTCCCTACCAAACTGGTTCCATTTTCCCACAAATTAGAGTTTTTTACCCAATTACTGCGTTCATTTCCCCCAAAATCATTTTTCCCCCCAAAAGGGGTTCATTTTCCGCATAATCAGATTTTTTCCTCCAAAACTAGGTTCATTTTCCACAAAATCCTTTCCCCCCCAAAAAACTGAGTGCATTTTAACACGAATCAGGTTTTCCCCTCCAAACTTATTTCATTTTCCCCCAAATCTTCTATTTCCACTCCACACTGGGTTCGTTTCCCCCAAAATAGGTTTTTTTCCTCCCAAACTCGGTTTATTTCCCTACAAGCTGGTTTTTCCCCTCCAAACTGTGTTCGTTTTCCCCAAAATTCGGCATTGTTACCCAATTACTGGGTCATTTTGCCCAAAATCCCCTTTTTTCCTCCCATACCTGGCTGCATCTCCACACAAATCAAGTTTTCCCCTCCAAAGAGTGTTCATTTTCCCCCAAATCAGGTTTTTTCCCCATTACTGGGTTCATTTCCCCAAAATCGGGTTTTTTCCCCAAAAACTGAACTGGGTTCATTTTCACCAAAGTCGGATTTTTTCCTCCCAAACTAGGTTGATTTTCCCCAAAGTCGGTTTTTTTCGAGCAAAACTCGGTTCATTTCCCTACAAGTTGTTTCCCCCCCCCCCCCCCAAACTCTGTTGATTTTCCCAAAAATTCGGGGGTTTTACCCGATTACTGGGTTCATTTTCCCCAAAATAATTTTTTTCCCCCAAACTGGGTTCATTTTCCTTAAAAATGGATTTTTCCCCCAAAACTGGGTTCATGTTCCGCATAATCAGCATTTTTTCCTCCAAAACTAGGTTCATTTTCCAGAAAATCCCTATTAACCCCTCAAACTGGGTACATTTTCACACAAATCAGGTTGTCCCCTCCAAACTGATTTCATTTTCCTCAAAATCTTCTATTTCCACTCCGCACTTGGTTCATTTTCCCCAAAATCAGGATTTTTCCCCATTACTGGGTTCATTTTCCCCAAAATATATTTTTTTCCACAAAACTGGGTTTATTTCCCTACAAATTGGGTTTTCCCCACCAGACTGGGTTCATTTTCCCCAAAATCCGGGCTTTTTACCCAATTACTGGCTTTATTTCCACAAAATATTTTTTCCCCCCAAAACTGGGTTCATTTTCCCCATAATCAGCTTCTATCCTCACAAACTGGCTTCATTTTCCCCAAAATCCTTTTTTTTCCTCAAAACACTGGTTGCATTTTCACACAAATCAAGTTTTCCCCTCCAAACAGTGTTCATTTTCCCCAAAATTGGTTTTTTCCCTCCCAAACTGGGTTTATTTCCCTACAAATTGGGTTTTACCCACCAGACTGATTTCATTTTCCCCAAAATCCTGGGTTTTTACCCAATTACTGGCTTTATTTCCACAAAATATTTCCCCCCCCCCCCCCCCCCCAAACTGGGTTCATTTTCCCCAAAATAATTTTTTCCCAAAAAAACTGGGTTCATTTTCCCCAAAATATATTTTTTCCACCAAAACTGGTTTTATTTCCCTACATATCGGGTTTTCCCCACCAAATTGTGTTCATTTTCCCCAACATATGGATTTTTGAACCAGTTACTGGCTTTATTTCCCCAAATTTTTTTTTTTCCTTCAAAACTGGGTTCATTTTCACCAAAAATGTTTTTTTTCCCTCCAAACTGGTTTCATTTTCCCCATAATCAGATTTTTTCCTCCTAAACTGGGTTCATTTTCACCAAAATCCTTTTTTTTTTCCGCCAAAACTGGGTGCATTTTCACACAAATCTAGTTTTCCCCTCCAAACTGGGTTCATTTTCCCCAAAATCTGGTATTTCATTTACACTCTGGGTTCATTTTCCCCAAAATCAGGGTTTTTTTCCCCCATTACTGGGTTCATTTTCCCAAAATCCTTTTTTCCCCCCTAAAACTGGGTGAAATTTCACACAAATCAGGTTTTCACCACCCAACAGTGTTCGTTTTCCCCCAAATCTTTAATGTCCACTCCTCACTGTGTTCATTTTCCCCCAAATCCGGGGTTTTCCCCCAAAACTGGGTTCATTTTCCCCAAAATCAGTTTTTTTCCCCCATTACAGGGTTCATTTTCCCCAAAATCAGTTTTTTCCCCCATTACTGGGTTCATTTTTCCCATAATCGGGTTTTTTCCTCCCAAACGGGGTTCATTTTCCCCAAAATTCGGGTTTTTTACCCAATTACTGGGTTCATTTTCCCAAAAATAATTCTTTTTCCCCAAAATTGGGTTCATTTTCCTTAAAAACGGGTTTTTTACCCAAAACGGGGTTCATTTTCGGCATAAATAGCTTTTATCCTCCAAAACTATATTCATTTTCCACAAAGTCCTTATTTCCCCCCAAAACTGGATGCTTTTTCTCCAAAATCAGGTGTTCCCCTCCAAACAGTGTTCATTTTCTCCAAAATCTTCTATTTCCACTCAACACTGGGTTCATTTTCCGCATAATCAGAATTTTTCCTCCGAAACTAGGTTCATTTTCCGCAAAATCCCTATTAACCCCCAAAACTGGGTACATTTTCACACAAATCAGGTTGTCCCGTCCAAACTGATTTCATTTTCCTCAAAATCTTCTATTTCCACTCAACACTGGGTTCATTTTCCACAAAATCACGGGGTTTTCTCACAAAGTGGGTTAATTTTTCCAAAAATCATTTTTTTACCCCAAAACTGGGTTCATTTTCCCCCAAATATGTTTTTTCCACCAAAACTGGGTTTATTTCCCTACATATTAGGTTTTCCCCACCAAACTGTGTTCATTTTCCCCAAAATCCGGGTTTTTGACCCGATCACTGGGTTCATTTTCCCCAAAATCATTTTTTTCCCCAAAACTGGGTTCATTTTCCTTGAAAACAGGTTTTTCCGCAAAACTGGGTTCATTTTCCACATAATCAGCTTTTTCCTCCGAAAATAGGTTCATTTTACATAAAATCCTTATTTTCCCCCCAAAACTCAGTTCATTTTCACACAAATCAGGTTTTCCCCTCCTATCTGATTTCATTTTCCCCAAAATCTTCTATTTCCATTCCACACTGGGTTCATTTTCCCAAAAATCATTTTTTCCCTAAAAACTGGGTTCATTTTCCCCATAATCGGGTTTTTTCCTCCCACACTGGGTTCATTTTCCCCAAAATCAGGATTTTTTCCCCATTACTGGGTTCATTTTCCCCAAAATCATTTTTTTCCCCCCAAACTCGGTCCATTTTTCCCAAAATATGTTTTTTTCCACCAAAAATGGGTTCACTTCCCTACAAATTTGGTTTTCCCTACCAAACTGGTTCCATTTTCCCACAAATTAGAGTTTTTTACCCAATTACTGCGTTCATTTCCCCCAAAATCATTTTTCCCCCCAAAAGGGGTTCATTTTCCGCATAATCAGATTTTTTCCTCCAAAACTAGGTTCATTTTCCACAAAATGCTTTCCCCCCCCAAAAACTGAGTGCATTTTCACACAAATCAGGTTTTCCCCTCCAAACTTATTTCATTTTCCCCCAAATCTTCTATTTCCACTCCACACTGGGTTCGTTTTCCCCAAAATAGGTTTTTTTCCTCCCAAACTCGGTTCATTTCCCTACAAGCTGGTTTTTCCCCTCCAAACTGTGTTCGTTTTCCCCAAAATTCGGGATCTTTACCCAATTACTGGGTCATTTTGCCCAAAATCCCCTTTTTTTCCCCCCATACCTGGCTGCATCTCCACACAAATCAAGTTTTCCCCTCCAAAGAGTGTTCATTTTCCCCCAAATCCGGTTTTTTTCCCCATTACTGGGTTCATTTCCCCAAAATCGGGTTTTTTCCCCAAAAACTGAACTGGGTTCATTTTCACCAAAGTCGGATTTTTTCCTCCCAAACTAGGTTGATTTTCCCCAAAGTCGGTTTTTTTCGAGCAAAACTCGGTTCATTTCCCTACAAGTTGGTTCCCCCCCCCCCCCCCCCCAAACTCTGTTGATTTTCCCAAAAATTCGGGGGTTTTACCCGATTACTGGGTTCATTTTCCCCAAAATAATTTTTTTCCCCCAAACTGGGTTCATTTTCCTTAAAAATGGATTTTTCCTCCAAAACTGGGTTCATGTTCCGCATAATCAGCATTTTTTCCTCCAAAACTAGGTTCATTTTCCAGAAAATCCCTATTAACCCCTCAAACTGGGTACATTTTCACACAAATCAGGTTGTCCCCTCCAAACTGATTTCATTTTCCTCAAAATATTCTATTTCCACTCCGCACTTGGTTCATTTTCCCCAAAATCAGGATTTTTCCCCATTACTGGGTTCATTTTCCCCAAAATATATTTTTTCCACAAAACTGGGTTTATTTCCCTACAAATTGGGTTTTCCCCACCAGACTGGGTTCATTTTCCCCAAAATCCGGGCTTTTTACCCAATTACTGGCTTTATTTCCACAAAATATTTTTTCCCCGCAAAACTGGATTCATTTTCCCCATAATCAGCTTCTATCCTCACAAACTGGCTTCATTTTCCCCAAAATCCTTTTTTTTCCTCAAAACACTGGGTGCATTTTCACACAAATCAAGTTTTCCCCTCCAAACAGTGTTCATTTTCCCCAAAATCGTTTTTTTCCCTCCCAAACTGGGTTTATTTCCCTACAAATTGGGTTTTACCCACCAGACTGAGTTCATTTTCCCCAAACTCCTGGGTTTTTACCCAATTACTGGCTTTATTTCCACAAAATATTTCCCCCCCCGCCCCCAAACTGGGTTCATTTTCCCCATAATCAGCTCCTCTCCTCTCAAACTGGGTTCATTTTCCCCAAAATAATTTTTTCCAAAAAAAACTGGGTTCATTTTCCCCAAAATATATTTTTTCCACCAAAACTGGGTTTATTTCCCTAAATATCGGGTTTTCCCCACCAAATTGTGTTCATTTTCCCCAACATATGGATTTTTGAACCAGTTACTGGCTTTATTTCCCCAAAATTTTTTTTTTCCTTCAAAACTGGGTTCATTTTCACCAAAAATGTTTTTTTTTCCTCCAAACTGGTTTCATTTTCCCCATAATCAGATTTTTTCCTCCCAAACTGGGTTCATTTTCACCAAAATCCTTTTTTTTTCCGCCAAAACTGGGTGCATTTTCACACAAATCTAGTTTTCCCCTCCAAACTGGGTTCATTTTCCCCAAAATCTGGTATTTCATTTACACTCTGGGTTCATTTTCCCCAAAATCAGGGTTTTTTTCCCCCATTACTGGGTTCATTTTCCCAAAATCCTTTTTTCCCCCCTAAAACTGGGTGAAATTTCACACAAATCAGGTTTTCACCACCCAACAGTGTTCGTTTTCCCCCAAATCTTTAATGTCCACTCCTCACTGTGTTCATTTTCCCCCAAATCCGGGGTTTTCCCCCAAAACTGGGTTCATTTTCCCCAAAATCAGTTTTTTTCCCCCATTACTGGGTTCATTTTCCCCAAAATATTTTTTTTCCCCAAAACTGGGTTCATTTTTCCCATAATCGGGTTTTTTCCTCCCAAACGGGGTTCATTTTCCCCAAAATTCGGGTTTTTTACCCAATTACTGGGTTCATTTTCCCAAAAATAATTCTTTTTCCCCAAAATTGGGTTCATTTTCCTTAAAAACGGGTTTTTTACCCAAAACGGGGTTCATTTTCGGCATAAATAGCTTTTATCCTCCGAAACTATATTCATTTTCCACAAAGTCCTTATTTCCCCCCAAAACTGGATGCTTTTTCTCCAAAATCAGGTGTTCCCCTCCAAACAGTGTTCATTTTCTCCAAAATCTTCTATTTCCACTCAACACTGGGTTCATTTTCCGCATAATCAGAATTTTTCCTCCGAAACTAGGTTCATTTTCCGCAAAATCCCTATTAACCCCCAAAACTGGGTACATTTTCACACAAATCAGGTTGTCCCGTCCAAACTGATTTCATTTTCCTCAAAATCTTCTATTTCCACTCAACACTGGGTTCATTTTCCACAAAATCACGGGGTTTTCTCACAAAGTGGGTTAATTTTTCCAAAAATCATTTTTTTACCCCAAAACTGGGTTCATTTTCCCCAAAATATGTTTTTTCCACCAAAACTGGGTTTATTTCCCTACATATTAGGTTTTCCCCACCAAACTGTGTTCATTTTCCCCAAAATCCGGGTTTTTGACCCGATCACTGGGTTCATTTTCCCCAAAATCATTTTTTTCCCCAAAACTGGGTTCATTTTCCTTGAAAACAGGTTTTTCCGCAAAACTGGGTTCATTTTCCACATAATCAGCTTTTTCCTCCGAAAATAGGTTCATTTTACATAAAATCCTTATTTTCCCCCCAAAACTCAGTTCATTTTCACACAAATCAGGTTTTCCCCTCCTATCTGATTTCATTTTCCCCAAAATCTTCTATTTCCATTCCACACTGGGTTCATTTTCCCAAAAATCATTTTTTCCCTAAAAACTGGGTTCATTTTCCACATAATCGGGTTTTTTCCTCCCACACTGGGTTCATTTTCCCCAAAATCAGGATTTTTTCCCCATTACTGGGTTCATTTTCCCCAAAATCATTTTTTTCCCCAAAAAACTCGGTCCATTTTCCCCAAAATATGTTTTTTTCCACCAAAAATGGGTTCACTTCCCTACAAATTTGGTTTTCCCTACCAAACTGGTTCCATTTTCCCACAAATTAGAGTTTTTTACCCAATTACTGCGTTCATTTCCCCCAAAATCATTTTTCCCCCCAAAAGGGGTTCATTTTCCGCATAATCAGATTTTTTCCTCCAAAACTAGGTTCATTTTCCACAAAATCCTTTCCCCCCCAAAAAACTGAGTGCATTTTCACACGAATCAGGTTTTCCCCTCCAAACTTATTTCATTTTCCCCCAAATCTTCTATTTCCACTCCACACTGGGTTCGTTTTCCCCAAAATAGGTTTTTTTCCTCCCAAACTCGGTTCATTTCCCTACAAGCTGGTTTTTCCCCTCCAAACTGTGTTCGTTTTCCCCAAAATTCGGCATTGTTACCCAATTACTGGGTCATTTTGCCCAAAATCCCCTTTTTTCCCCCCATACCTGGCTGCATCTCCACACAAATCAAGTTTTCCCCTCCAAAGAGTGTTCATTTTCCCCCAAATCAGGTTTTTTCCCCATTACTGGGTTCATTTCCCCAAAATCGGGTTTTTTCCCCAAAAACTGAACTGGGTTCATTTTCACCAAAGTCGGATTTTTTCCTCCCAAACTAGGTTGATTTTCCCCAAAGTCGGTTTTTTTCGAGCAAAACTCGGTTCATTTCCCTACAAGTTGTTTCCCCCCCCCCCCCAAACTCTGTTGATTTTCCCAAAAATTCGGGGGTTTTACCCGATTACTGGGTTCATTTTCCCCAAAATAATTTTTTTCCCCCAAACTGGGTTCATTTTCCTTAAAAATGGATTTTTCCCCCAAAACTGGGTTCATGTTCCGCATAATCAGCATTTTTTCCTCCAAAACTAGGTTCATTTTCCAGAAAATCCCTATTAACCCCTCAAACTGGGTACATTTTCACACAAATCAGGTTGTCCCCTCCAAACTGATTTCATTTTCCTCAAAATCTTCTATTTCCACTCCGCACTTGGTTCATTTTCCCCAAAATCAGGATTTTTCCCCATTACTGGGTTCATTTTCCCCAAAATATATTTTTTCCACAAAACTGGGTTTATTTCCCTACAAATTGGGTTTTCCCCACCAGAATGGGTTCATTTTCCCCATAATCCGGGCTTTTTACCCAATTACTGGCTTTATTTCCACAAAATATTTTTTCCCCCCAAAACTGGGTTCATTTTCCCCATAATCAGCTTCTATCCTCACAAACTGGCTTCATTTTCCCCAAAATCCTTTTTTTTCCTCAAAACACTGGTTGCATTTTCACACAAATCAAGTTTTCCCCTCCAAACAGTGTTCATTTTCCCCAAAATTGGTTTTTTCCCTCCCAAACTGGGTTTATTTCCCTACAAATTGGGTTTTACCCACCAGACTGATTTCATTTTCCCCAAAATCCTGGGTTTTTACCCAATTACTGGCTTTATTTCCACAAAATATTTCCCCCCCCCCCCCCCCCCCAAACTGGGTTCATTTTCCCCAAAATAATTTTTTCCCAAAAAAACTGGGTTCATTTTCCCCAAAATATATTTTTTCCACCAAAACTGGTTTTATTTCCCTACATATCGTGTTTTCCCCACCAAATTGTGTTCATTTTCCCCAACATATGGATTTTTGAACCAGTTACTGGCTTTATTTCCCCAAATTTTTTTTTTTCCTTCAAAACTGGGTTCATTTTCACCAAAAATGTTTTTTTTTCCTCCAAACTGGTTTCATTTTCCCCATAATCAGATTTTTTCCTCCCAAACTGGGTTCATTTTCACCAAAATCCTTTTTTTTTCCGCCAAAACTGGGTGCATTTTCACACAAATCTAGTTTTCCCCTCCAAACTGGGTTCATTTTCCCCAAAATCTGGTATTTCATTTACACTCTGGGTTCATTTTCCCCAAAATCAGGGTTTTTTTCCCCCATTACTGGGTTCATTTTCCCAAAATCCTTTTTTCCCCCCTAAAACTGGGTGAAATTTCACACAAATCAGGTTTTCACCACCCAACAGTGTTCGTTTTCCCCCAAATCTTTAATGTCCACTCCTCACTGTGTTCATTTTCCCCCAAATCCGGGGTTTTCCCCCAAAACTGGGTTCATTTTCCCCAAAATCAGTTTTTTTCCCCCATTACAGGGTTCATTTTCCCCAAAATCAGTTTTTTCCCCCATTACTGGGTTCATTTTTCCCATAATCGGGTTTTTTCCTCCCAAACGGGGTTCATTTTCCCCAAAATTCGGGTTTTTTACCCAATTACTGGGTTCATTTTCCCAAAAATAATTCTTTTTCCCCAAAATTGGGTTCATTTTCCTTAAAAACGGGTTTTTTACCCAAAACGGGGTTCATTTTCGGCATAAATAGCTTTTATCCTCCAAAACTATATTCATTTTCCACAAAGTCCTTATTTCCCCCCAAAACTGGATGCTTTTTCTCCAAAATCAGGTGTTCCCCTCCAAACAGTGTTCATTTTCTCCAAAATCTTCTATTTCCACTCAACACTGGGTTCATTTTCCGCATAATCAGAATTTTTCCTCCGAAACTAGGTTCATTTTCCGCAAAATCCCTATTAACCCCCAAAACTGGGTACATTTTCACACAAATCAGGTTGTCCCGTCCAAACTGATTTCATTTTCCTCAAAATCTTCTATTTCCACTCAACACTGGGTTCATTTTCCACAAAATCACGGGGTTTTCTCACAAAGTGGGTTAATTTTTCCAAAAATCATTTTTTTACCCCAAAACTGGGTTCATTTTCCCCCAAATATGTTTTTTCCACCAAAACTGGTTTTATTTCCCTACATATTAGGTTTTCCCCACCAAACTGTGTTCATTTTCCCCAAAATCCGGGTTTTTGACCCGATCACTGGGTTCATTTTCCCCAAAATCATTTTTTTTCCCCAAAACTGGGTTCATTTTCCTTGAAAACAGGTTTTTCCGCAAAACTGGGTTCATTTTCCACATAATCAGCTTTTTCCTCCGAAAATAGGTTCATTTTATATAAAATCCTTATTTTCCCCCCAAAACTCAGTTCATTTTCACACAAATCAGGTTTTCCCCTCCTATCTGATTTCATTTTCCCCAAAATCTTCTATTTCCATTCCACACTGGGTTCATTTTCCCAAAAATCATTTTTTCCCTAAAAACTGGGTTCATTTTCCCCATAATCGGGTTTTTTCCTCCCACACTGGGTTCATTTTCCCCAAAATCAGGATTTTTTCCCCATTACTGGGTTCATTTTCCCCAAAATCATTTTTTTCCCCCCAAACTCGGTCCATTTTTCCCAAAATATGTTTTTTTCCACCAAAAATGGGTTCACTTCCCTACAAATTTGGTTTTCCCTACCAAACTGGTTCCATTTTCCCACAAATTAGAGTTTTTTACCCAATTACTGCGTTCATTTCCCCCAAAATCATTTTTCCCCCCAAAAGGGGTTCATTTTCCGCATAATCAGATTTTTTCCTCCAAAACTAGGTTCATTTTCCACAAAATGCTTTCCCCCCCAAAAAACTGAGTGCATTTTCACACAAATCAGGTTTTCCCCTCCAAACTTATTTCATTTTCCCCCAAATCTTCTATTTCCACTCCACACTGGGTTCGTTTTCCCCAAAATAGGTTTTTTTCCTCCCAAACTCGGTTCATTTCCCTACAAGCTGGTTTTTCCCCTCCAAACTGTGTTCGTTTTCCCCAAAATTCGGGATCTTTACCCAATTACTGGGTCATTTTGCCCAAAATCCCCTTTTTTTCCCCCCATACCTGGCTGCATCTCCACACAAATCAAGTTTTCCCCTCCAAAGAGTGTTCATTTTCCCCCAAATCCGGTTTTTTTCCCCATTACTGGGTTCATTTCCCCAAAATCGGGTTTTTTCCCCAAAAACTGAACTGGGTTCATTTTCACCAAAGTCGGATTTTTTCCTCCCAAACTAGGTTGATTTTCCCCAAAGTCGGTTTTTTTTCGAGCAAAACTCGGTTCATTTCCCTACAAGTTGGTTTCCCCCCCCCCAAAATTCTGTTGTTTTTCCCAAAAATTCGGGGGTTTTACCCGATTACTGGGTTCATTTTCCCCAAAATAATTTTTTTCCCCCAAACTGGGTTCATTTTCCTTAAAAATGGATTTTTCCTCCAAAACTGGGTTCATGTTCCGCATAATCAGCATTTTTTCCTCCAAAACTAGGTTCATTTTCCAGAAAATCCCTATTAACCCCTCAAACTGGGTACATTTTCACACAAATCAGGTTGTCCCCTCCAAACTGATTTCATTTTCCTCAAAATATTCTATTTCCACTCCGCACTTGGTTCATTTTCCCCAAAATCAGGATTTTTCCCCATTACTGGGTTCATTTTCCCCAAAATATATTTTTTCCACAAAACTGGGTTTATTTCCCTACAAATTGGGTTTTCCCCACCAGACTGGGTTCATTTTCCCCAAAATCCGGGCTTTTTACCCAATTACTGGCTTTATTTCCACAAAATATTTTTTCCCCGCAAAACTGGATTCATTTTCCCCATAATCAGCTTCTATCCTCACAAACTGGCTTCATTTTCCCCAAAATCCTTTTTTTTCCTCAAAACACTGGGTGCATTTTCACACAAATCAAGTTTTCCCCTCCAAACAGTGTTCATTTTCCCCAAAATCGTTTTTTTCCCTCCCAAACTGGGTTTATTTCCCTACAAATTGGGTTTTACCCACCAGACTGAGTTCATTTTCCCCAAACTCCTGGGTTTTTACCCAATTACTGGCTTTATTTCCACAAAATATTTCCCCCCCCGCCCCCAAACTGGGTTCATTTTCCCCATAATCAGCTCCTCTCCTCCCAAACTGGGTTCATTTTCCCCAAAATAATTTTTTCCAAAAAAAACTGGGTTCATTTTCCCCAAAATATATTTTTTCCACCAAAACTGGGTTTATTTCCCTAAATATCGGGTTTTCCCCACCAAATTGTGTTCATTTTCCCCAACATATGGATTTTTGAACCAGTTACTGGCTTTATTTCCCCAAAATTTTTTTTTTCCTTCAAAACTGGGTTCATTTTCACCAAAAATGTTTTTTTTTCCTCCAAACTGGTTTCATTTTCCCCATAATCAGATTTTTTCCTCCCAAACTGGGTTCATTTTCACCAAAATCCTTTTTTTTTCCGCCAAAACTGGGTGCATTTTCACACAAATCTAGTTTTCCCCTCCAAACTGGGTTCATTTTCCCCAAAATCTGGTATTTCATTTACACTCTGGGTTCATTTTCCCCAAAATCAGGGTTTTTTTCCCCCATTACTGGGTTCATTTTCCCAAAATCCTTTTTTCCCCCCTAAAACTGGGTGAAATTTCACACAAATCAGGTTTTCACCACCCAACAGTGTTCGTTTTCCCCCAAATCTTTAATGTCCACTCCTCACTGTGTTCATTTTCCCCCAAATCCGGGGTTTTCCCCCAAAACTGGGTTCATTTTCCCCAAAATCAGTTTTTTTCCCCCATTACTGGGTTCATTTTCCCCAAAATATTTTTTTTCCCCAAAACTGGGTTCATTTTTCCCATAATCGGGTTTTTTCCTCCCAAACGGGGTTCATTTTCCCCAAAATTCGGGTTTTTTACCCAATTACTGGGTTCATTTTCCCAAAAATAATTCTTTTTCCCCAAAATTGGGTTCATTTTCCTTAAAAACGGGTTTTTTACCCAAAACGGGGTTCATTTTCGGCATAAATAGCTTTTATCCTCCGAAACTATATTCATTTTCCACAAAGTCCTTATTTCCCCCCAAAACTGGATGCTTTTTCTCCAAAATCAGGTGTTCCCCTCCAAACAGTGTTCATTTTCTCCAAAATCTTCTATTTCCACTCAACACTGGGTTCATTTTCCGCATAATCAGAATTTTTCCTCCGAAACTAGGTTCATTTTCCGCAAAATCCCTATTAACCCCCAAAACTGGGTACATTTTCACACAAATCAGGTTGTCCCGTCCAAACTGATTTCATTTTCCTCAAAATCTTCTATTTCCACTCAACACTGGGTTCATTTTCCACAAAATCACGGGGTTTTCTCACAAAGTGGGTTAATTTTTCCAAAAATCATTTTTTTACCCCAAAACTGGGTTCATTTTCCCCAAAATATGTTTTTTCCACCAAAACTGGGTTTATTTCCCTACATATTAGGTTTTCCCCACCAAACTGTGTTCATTTTCCCCAAAATCCGGGTTTTTGACCCGATCACTGGGTTCATTTTCCCCAAAATCATTTTTTTCCCCAAAACTGGGTTCATTTTCCTTGAAAACAGGTTTTTCCGCAAAACTGGGTTCATTTTCCACATAATCAGCTTTTTCCTCCGAAAATAGGTTCATTTTACATAAAATCCTTATTTTCCCCCCAAAACTCAGTTCATTTTCACACAAATCAGGTTTTCCCCTCCTATCTGATTTCATTTTCCCCAAAATCTTCTATTTCCATTCCACACTGGGTTCATTTTCCCAAAAATCATTTTTTCCCTAAAAACTGGTTTCATTTTCCCCATAATCGGGTTTTTTCCTCCCACACTGGGTTCATTTTCCCCAAAATCAGGATTTTTTCCCCATTACTGGGTTCATTTTCCCCAAAATCATTTTTTTCCCCAAAAAACTCGGTCCATTTTCCCCAAAATATGTTTTTTTCCACCAAAAATGGGTTCACTTCCCTACAAATTTGGTTTTCCCTACCAAACTGGTTCCATTTTCCCACAAATTAGAGTTTTTTACCCAATTACTGCGTTCATTTCCCCCAAAATCATTTTTCCCCCCAAAAGGGGTTCATTTTCCGCATAATCAGATTTTTTCCTCCAAAACTAGGTTCATTTTCCACAAAATCCTTTCCCCCCCAAAAAACTGAGTGCATTTTCACACGAATCAGGTTTTCCCCTCCAAACTTATTTCATTTTCCCCCAAATCTTCTATTTCCACTCCACACTGGGTTCGTTTTCCCCAAAATAGGTTTTTTTCCTCCCAAACTCGGTTCATTTCCCTACAAGCTGGTTTTTCCCCTCCAAACTGTGTTCGTTTTCCCCAAAATTCGGCATTGTTACCCAATTACTGGGTCATTTTGCCCAAAATCCCCTTTTTTCCCCCCATACCTGGCTGCATCTCCACACAAATCAAGTTTTCCCCTCCAAAGAGTGTTCATTTTCCCCCAAATCAGGTTTTTTCCCCATTACTGGGTTCATTTCCCCAAAATCGGGTTTTTTCCCCAAAAACTGAACTGGGTTCATTTTCACCAAAGTCGGATTTTTTCCTCCCAAACTAGGTTGATTTTCCCCAAAGTCGGTTTTTTTCGAGCAAAACTCGGTTCATTTCCCTACAAGTTGTTTCCCCCCCCCCCCCAAACTCTGTTGATTTTCCCAAAAATTCGGGGGTTTTACCCGATTACTGGGTTCATTTTCCCCAAAATAATTTTTTTCCCCCAAACTGGGTTCATTTTCCTTAAAAATGGATTTTTCCCCCAAAACTGGGTTCATGTTCCGCATAATCAGCATTTTTTCCTCCAAAACTAGGTTCATTTTCCAGAAAATCCCTATTAACCCCTCAAACTGGGTACATTTTCACACAAATCAGGTTGTCCCCTCCAAACTGATTTCATTTTCCTCAAAATCTTCTATTTCCACTCCGCACTTGGTTCATTTTCCCCAAAATCAGGATTTTTCCCCATTACTGGATTCATTTTCCCCAAAATATATTTTTTCCACAAAACTGGGTTTATTTCCCTACAAATTGGGTTTTCCCCACCAGAATGGGTTCATTTTCCCCATAATCCGGGCTTTTTACCCAATTACTGGCTTTATTTCCACAAAATATTTTTTCCCCGCAAAACTGGGTTCATTTTCCCCATAATCAGCTTCTATCCTCACAAACTGGCTTCATTTTCCCCAAAATCCTTTTTTTTCCTCAAAACACTGGGTGCATTTTCACACAAATCAAATTTTCCCCTCCAAACAGTGTTCATTTTCCCCAAAATCGTTTTTTTCCCTCCCAAACTGGGTTTATTTCCCTACAAATTGGGTTTTACCCACCAGACTGAGTTCATTTTCCCCAAAATCCTGGGGTTTTACCCAATTACTGGCTTTATTTCCACAAAATATTTCACACCCCCCAAACTGGGTTCATTTTCCCCAAAATAAGTTTTTTTCCCCCATTACTGGGTTCATTTTCCCCAAAATAATTTTTTTCCCCAAAACTGGGTTCATTTTTCCCATAATCGGGTTTTTTCCTCCCAAACGGGGTTCATTTTCCCCAAAATTCGGGTTTTTTACCCAATTACTTGGTTCATTTTCCCAAAAATAATTCTTTTTCCCCAAAATTGGGTTCATTTTCCTTAAAAACGGGTTTTTTACCCAAAACGGGGTTCATTTTCGGCATAAATAGCTTTTATCCTCCGAAACTATATTCATTTTCCACAAAGTCCTTATTTCCCCCCAAAACTGGATGCTTTTTCTCCAAAATCAGGTGTTCCCCTCCAAACAGTGTTCATTTTCTCCAAAATCTTCTATTTCCACTCAACACTGGGTTCATTTTCCGCATAATCAGAATTTTTCCTCCGAAACTAGGTTCATTTTCCGCAAAATCCCTATTAACCCCCAAAACTGGGTACATTTTCACACAAATCAGGTTGTCCCGTCCAAACTGATTTCATTTTCCTCAAAATCTTCTATTTCCACTCAACACTGGGTTCATTTTCCACAAAATCACGGGGTTTTCTCACAAAGTGGGTTAATTTTTCCAAAAATCATTTTTTTACCCCAAAACTGGGTTCATTTTCCCCAAAATATGTTTTTTCCACCAAAACTGGGTTTATTTCCCTACATATTAGGTTTTCCCCACCAAACTGTGTTCATTTTCCCCAAAATCCGGGTTTTTGACCCGATCACTGGGTTCATTTTCCCCAAAATCATTTTTTTCCCCAAAACTGGGTTCATTTTACTTGAAAACAGGTTTTTCCGCAAAACTGGGTTCATTTTCCACATAATCAGCTTTTTTCCTCCGAAAATAGGTTCATTTTACATAAAATCCTTATTTTCCCCCCAAAACTCAGTTCATTTTCACACAAATCAGGTTTTCCCCTCCTATCTGATTTCATTTTCCCCAAAATCTTCTATTTCCATTCCACACTGGGTTCATTTTCCCAAAAATCATTTTTTCCCTAAAAACTGGGTTCATTTTCCCCATAATCGGGTTTTTTCCTCCCACACTGGGTTCATTTTCCCCAAAATCAGGATTTTTTCCCCATTACTGGGTTCATTTTCCCCAAAATCATTTTTTTCCCCTAAAACTCGGTCCATTTTCCCCAAAATATGTTTTTTTCCACCAAAAATGGGTTCACTTCCCTACAAATTTGGTTTTCCCTACCAAACTGGTTCCATTTTCCCACAAATTAGAGTTTTTTACCCAATTACTGCGTTCATTTCCCCCAAAATCATTTTTCCCCCCAAAAGGGGTTCATTTTCCGCATAATCAGATTTTTTCCTCCAAAACTAGGTTCATTTTCCACAAAATCCTTTCCCCCCCAAAAAACTGAGTGCATTTTCACACGAATCAGGTTTTCCCCTCCAAACTTATTTCATTTTCCCCCAAATCTTCTATTTCCACTCCACACTGGGTTCGTTTTCCCCAAAATAGGTTTTTTTCCTCCCAAACTCGGTTCATTTCCCTACAAGCTGGTTTTTCCCCTCCAAACTGTGTTCGTTTTCCCCAAAATTCGGCATTGTTACCCAATTACTGGGTCATTTTGCCCAAAATCCCCTTTTTTCCCCCCATACCTGGCTGCATCTCCACACAAATCAAGTTTTCCCCTCCAAAGAGTGTTCATTTTCCCCCAAATCCGGTTTTTTTCCCCATTACTGGGTTCATTTCCCCAAAATCGGGTTTTTTCCCCAAAAACTGAACTGGGTTCATTTTCACCAAAGTCGGATTTTTTCCTCCCAAACTAGGTTGATTTTCCCCAAAGTCGGTTTTTTTCGAGCAAAACTCGGTTCATTTCCCTACAAGTTGGTTTCCCCCCCCCCAAAATTCTGTTGTTTTTCCCAAAAATTCGGGGGTTTTACCCGATTACTGGGTTCATTTTCCCCAAAATAATTTTTTTCCCCCAAACTGGGTTCATTTTCCTTAAAAATGGATTTTTCCTCCAAAACTGGGTTCATGTTCCGCATAATCAGCATTTTTTCCTCCAAAACTAGGTTCATTTTCCAGAAAATCCCTATTAACCCCTCAAACTGGGTACATTTTCACACAAATCAGGTTGTCCCCTCCAAACTGATTTCATTTTCCTCAAAATATTCTATTTCCACTCCGCACTTGGTTCATTTTCCCCAAAATCAGGATTTTTCCCCATTACTGGGTTCATTTTCCCCAAAATATATTTTTTCCACAAAACTGGGTTTATTTCCCTACAAATTGGGTTTTCCCCACCAGACTGGGTTCATTTTCCCCAAAATCCGGGCTTTTTACCCAATTACTGGCTTTATTTCCACAAAATATTTTTTCCCCGCAAAACTGGATTCATTTTCCCCATAATCAGCTTCTATCCTCACAAACTGGCTTCATTTTCCCCAAAATCCTTTTTTTTCCTCAAAACACTGGGTGCATTTTCACACAAATCAAGTTTTCCCCTCCAAACAGTGTTCATTTTCCCCAAAATCGTTTTTTTCCCTCCCAAACTGGGTTTATTTCCCTACAAATTGGGTTTTACCCACCAGACTGAGTTCATTTTCCCCAAACTCCTGGGTTTTTACCCAATTACTGGCTTTATTTCCACAAAATATTTCCCCCCCCGCCCCCAAACTGGGTTCATTTTCCCCATAATCAGCTCCTCTCCTCCCAAACTGGGTTCATTTTCCCCAAAATAATTTTTTCCAAAAAAAACTGGGTTCATTTTCCCCAAAATATATTTTTTCCACCAAAACTGGGTTTATTTCCCTAAATATCGGGTTTTCCCCACCAAATTGTGTTCATTTTCCCCAACATATGGATTTTTGAACCAGTTACTGGCTTTATTTCCCCAAAATTTTTTTTTTCCTTCAAAACTGGGTTCATTTTCACCAAAAATGTTTTTTTTTCCTCCAAACTGGTTTCATTTTCCCCATAATCAGATTTTTTCCTCCCAAACTGGGTTCATTTTCACCAAAATCCTTTTTTTTTCCGCCAAAACTGGGTGCATTTTCACACAAATCTAGTTTTCCCCTCCAAACTGGGTTCATTTTCCCCAAAATCTGGTATTTCATTTACACTCTGGGTTCATTTTCCCCAAAATCAGGGTTTTTTTTCCCCCATTACTGGGTTCATTTTCCCAAAATCCTTTTTTCCCCCCTAAAACTGGGTGAAATTTCACACAAATCAGGTTTTCACCACCCAACAGTGTTCGTTTTCCCCCAAATCTTTAATGTCCACTCCTCACTGTGTTCATTTTCCCCCAAATCCGGGGTTTTCCCCCAAAACTGGGTTCATTTTCCCCAAAATCAGTTTTTTTCCCCCATTACTGGGTTCATTTTCCCCAAAATATTTTTTTTCCCCAAAACTGGGTTCATTTTTCCCATAATCGGGTTTTTTCCTCCCAAACGGGGTTCATTTTCCCCAAAATTCGGGTTTTTTACCCAATTACTGGGTTCATTTTCCCAAAAATAATTCTTTTTCCCCAAAATTGGGTTCATTTTCCTTAAAAACGGGTTTTTTACCCAAAACGGGGTTCATTTTCGGCATAAATAGCTTTTATCCTCCGAAACTATATTCATTTTCCACAAAGTCCTTATTTCCCCCCAAAACTGGATGCTTTTTCTCCAAAATCAGGTGTTCCCCTCCAAACAGTGTTCATTTTCTCCAAAATCTTCTATTTCCACTCAACACTGGGTTCATTTTCCGCATAATCAGAATTTTTCCTCCGAAACTAGGTTCATTTTCCGCAAAATCCCTATTAACCCCCAAAACTGGGTACATTTTCACACAAATCAGGTTGTCCCGTCCAAACTGATTTCATTTTCCTCAAAATCTTCTATTTCCACTCAACACTGGGTTCATTTTCCACAAAATCACGGGGTTTTCTCACAAAGTGGGTTAATTTTTCCAAAAATCATTTTTTTACCCCAAAACTGGGTTCATTTTCCCCAAAATATGTTTTTTCCACCAAAACTGGGTTTATTTCCCTACATATTAGCTTTTCCCCAACAAACTGTGTTCATTTTCCCCAAAATCCGGGTTTTTGACCCGATCACTGGGTTCATTTTCCCCAAAATCATTTTTTTCCCCAAAACTGGGTTCATTTTCCTTGAAAACCGGTTTTTCCGCAAAACTGGGTTCATTTTCCACATAATCAGCTTTTTCCTCCGAAAATAGGTTCATTTTACATAAAATCCTTATTTTCCCCCCAAAACTCAGTTCATTTTCACACAAATCAGGTTTTCCCCTCCTATCTGATTTCATTTTCCCCAAAATCTTCTATTTCCATTCCACACTGGGTTCATTTTCCCCAAAATCAGGATTTTTTCCCCATTACTGGGTTCATTTTCCCCAAAATCATTTTTTTCCCCCAAAAACTCGGTCCATTTTCCCCAAAATATGTTTTTTTCCACCAAAAATGGGTTCACTTCCCTACAAATTTGGTTTTCCCTACCAAACTGGTTCCATTTTCCCACAAATTAGAGTTTTTTACCCAATTACTGCGTTCATTTCCCCCAAAATCATTTTTCCCCCCAAAAGGGGTTCATTTTCCGCATAATCAGATTTTTTCCTCCAAAACTAGGTTCATTTTCCACAAAATCCTTTCCCCCCAAAAAACTGAGTGCATTTTCACACGAATCAGGTTTTCCCCTCCAAACTTATTTCATTTTCCCCCAAATCTTCTATTTCCACTCCACACTGGGTTCGTTTTCCCCAAAATAGGTTTTTTTCCTCCCAAACTCGGTTCATTTCCCTACAAGCTGGTTTTTCCCCTCCAAACTCTGTTCGTTTTCCCCAAAATTCGGCATTGTTACCCAATTACTGGGTCATTTTGCCCAAAATCCCCTTTTTTCCCCCCATACCTGGCTGCATCTCCACACAAATCAAGTTTTCCCCTCCAAAGAGTGTTCATTTTCCCCCAAATCAGGTTTTTTCCCCATTACTGGGTTCATTTCCCCAAAATCGGTTTTTTTCCCCAAAAACTGAACTGGGTTCATTTTCACCAAAGTCGGATTTTTTCCTCCCAAACTAGGTTGATTTTCCCCAAAGTCGGTTTTTTTCGAGCAAAACTCGGTTCATTTCCCTACAAGTTGGTTTCCCCCCCCCCAAAATTCTGTTGTTTTTCCCAAAAATTCGGGGGTTTTACCCGATTACTGGGTTCATTTTCCCCAAAATAATTTTTTTCCCCCAAACTGGGTTCATTTTCCTTAAAAATGGATTTTTCCTCCAAAACTGGGTTCATGTTCCGCATAATCAGCATTTTTTCCTCCAAAACTAGGTTCATTTTCCAGAAAATCCCTATTAACCCCTCAAACTGGGTACATTTTCACACAAATCAGGTTGTCCCCTCCAAACTGATTTCATTTTCCTCAAAATATTCTATTTCCACTCCGCACTTGGTTCATTTTCCCCAAAATCAGGATTTTTCCCCATTACTGGGTTCATTTTCCCCAAAATATATTTTTTCCACAAAACTGGGTTTATTTCCCTACAAATTGGGTTTTCCCCACCAGACTGGGTTCATTTTCCCCAAAATCCGGGCTTTTTACCCAATTACTGGCTTTATTTCCACAAAATATTTTTTCCCCGCAAAACTGGATTCATTTTCCCCATAATCAGCTTCTATCCTCACAAACTGGCTTCATTTTCCCCAAAATCCTTTTTTTTCCTCAAAACACTGGGTGCATTTTCACACAAATCAAGTTTTCCCCTCCAAACAGTGTTCATTTTCCCCAAAATCGTTTTTTTCCCTCCCAAACTGGGTTTATTTCCCTACAAATTGGGTTTTACCCACCAGACTGAGTTCATTTTCCCCAAACTCCTGGGTTTTTACCCAATTACTGGCTTTATTTCCACAAAATATTTCCCCCCCCGCCCCCAAACTGGGTTCATTTTCCCCATAATCAGCTCCTCTCCTCCCAAACTGGGTTCATTTTCCCCAAAATAATTTTTTCCAAAAAAAACTGGGTTCATTTTCCCCAAAATATATTTTTTCCACCAAAACTGGGTTTATTTCCCTAAATATCGGGTTTTCCCCACCAAATTGTGTTCATTTTCCCCAACATATGGATTTTTGAACCAGTTACTGGCTTTATTTCCCCAAAATTTTTTTTTTCCTTCAAAACTGGGTTCATTTTCACCAAAAATGTTTTTTTTTCCTCCAAACTGGTTTCATTTTCCCCATAATCAGATTTTTTCCTCCCAAACTGGGTTCATTTTCACCAAAATCCTTTTTTTTTCCGCCAAAACTGGGTGCATTTTCACACAAATCTAGTTTTCCCCTCCAAACTGGGTTCATTTTCCCCAAAATCTGGTATTTCATTTACACTCTGGGTTCATTTTCCCCAAAATCAGGGTTTTTTTCCCCCATTACTGGGTTCATTTTCCCAAAATCCTTTTTTCCCCCCTAAAACTGGGTGAAATTTCACACAAATCAGGTTTTCACCACCCAACAGTGTTCGTTTTCCCCCAAATCTTTAATGTCCACTCCTCACTGTGTTCATTTTCCCCCAAATCCGGGGTTTTCCCCCAAAACTGGGTTCATTTTCCCCAAAATCAGTTTTTTTCCCCCATTACTGGGTTCATTTTCCCCAAAATATTTTTTTTCCCCAAAACTGGGTTCATTTTTCCCATAATCGGGTTTTTTCCTCCCAAACGGGGTTCATTTTCCCCAAAATTCGGGTTTTTTACCCAATTACTGGGTTCATTTTCCCAAAAATAATTCTTTTTCCCCAAAATTGGGTTCATTTTCCTTAAAAACGGGTTTTTTACCCAAAACGGGGTTCATTTTCGGCATAAATAGCTTTTATCCTCCGAAACTATATTCATTTTCCACAAAGTCCTTATTTCCCCCCAAAACTGGATGCTTTTTCTCCAAAATCAGGTGTTCCCCTCCAAACAGTGTTCATTTTCTCCAAAATCTTCTATTTCCACTCAACACTGGGTTCATTTTCCGCATAATCAGAATTTTTCCTCCGAAACTAGGTTCATTTTCCGCAAAATCCCTATTAACCCCCAAAACTGGGTACATTTTCACACAAATCAGGTTGTCCCGTCCAAACTGATTTCATTTTCCTCAAAATCTTCTATTTCCACTCAACACTGGGTTCATTTTCCACAAAATCACGGGGTTTTCTCACAAAGTGGGTTAATTTTTCCAAAAATCATTTTTTTACCCCAAAACTGGGTTCATTTTCCCCAAAATATGTTTTTTCCACCAAAACTGGGTTTATTTCCCTACATATTAGCTTTTCCCCAACAAACTGTGTTCATTTTCCCCAAAATCCGGGTTTTTGACCCGATCACTGGGTTCATTTTCCCCAAAATCATTTTTTTCCCCAAAACTGGGTTCATTTTCCTTGAAAACCGGTTTTTCCGCAAAACTGGGTTCATTTTCCACATAATCAGCTTTTTCCTCCGAAAATAGGTTCATTTTACATAAAATCCTTATTTTCCCCCCAAAACTCAGTTCATTTTCACACAAATCAGGTTTTCCCCTCCTATCTGATTTCATTTTCCCCAAAATCTTCTATTTCCATTCCACACTGGGTTCATTTTCCCAAAAATCATTTTTTCCCTAAAAACTGGGTTCATTTTCCCCATAATCGGGTTTTTTCCTCCCACACTGGGTTCATTTTCCCCAAAATCAGGATTTTTTCCCCATTACTGGGTTCATTTTCCCCAAAATCATTTTTTTCCCCCAAAAACTCGGTCCATTTTCCCCAAAATATGTTTTTTTCCACCAAAAATGGGTTCACTTCCCTACAAATTTGGTTTTCCCTACCAAACTGGTTCCATTTTCCCACAAATTAGAGTTTTTTACCCAATTACTGCGTTCATTTCCCCCAAAATCATTTTTCCCCCCAAAAGGGGTTCATTTTCCGCATAATCAGATTTTTTCCTCCAAAACTAGGTTCATTTTCCACAAAATCCTTTCCCCCCCAAAAAACTGAGTGCATTTTCACACGAATCAGGTTTTCCCCTCCAAACTTATTTCATTTTCCCCCAAATCTTCTATTTCCACTCCACACTGGGTTCGTTTTCCCCAAAATAGGTTTTTTTCCTCCCAAACTCGGTTCATTTCCCTACAAGCTGGTTTTTCCCCTCCAAACTCTGTTCGTTTTCCCCAAAATTCGGCATTGTTACCCAATTACTGGGTCATTTTGCCCAAAATCCCCTTTTTTCCCCCCATACCTGGCTGCATCTCCACACAAATCAAGTTTTCCCCTCCAAAGAGTGTTCATTTTCCCCCAAATCAGGTTTTTTCCCCATTACTGGGTTCATTTCCCCAAAATCGGTTTTTTTCCCCAAAAACTGAACTGGGTTCATTTTCACCAAAGTCGGATTTTTTCCTCCCAAACTAGGTTGATTTTCCCCAAAGTCGGTTTTTTTCGAGCAAAACTCGGTTCATTTCCCTACAAGTTGTTTCCGCCCCCCCCCCAAACTCTGTTGATTTTCCCAAAAATTCGGGGGTTTTACCCGATTACTGGGTTCATTTTCCCCAAAATAATTTTTTTCCCCCAAACTGGGTTCATTTTCCTTAAAAATGGATTTTTCCCCCAAAACTGGGTTCATGTTCCGCATAATCAGCATTTTTTCCTCCAAAACTAGGTTCATTTTCCAGAAAATCCCTATTAACCCCTCAAACTGGGTACATTTTCACACAAATCAGGTTGTCCCCTCCAAACTGATTTCATTTTCCTCAAAATCTTCTATTTCCACTCCGCACTTGGTTCATTTTCCCCAAAATCAGGATTTTTCCCCATTACTGGATTCATTTTCCCCAAAATATATTTTTTCCACAAAACTGGGTTTATTTCCCTACAAATTGGGTTTTCCCCACCAGACTGGGTTCATTTTCCCCATAATCCGGGCTTTTTACCCAATTACTGGCTTTATTTCCACAAAATATTTTTTCCCCTCAAAACTGGGTTCATTTTCCCCATAATCAGCTTCTATCCTCCCAAACTGGGTTCATTTTCCCCAAAATCCTTTTTTTTCCTCAAAACACTGGGTGCATTTTCACACAAATCAAATTTTCCCCTCCAAACAGTGTTCATTTTCCCCAAAATCGTTTTTTTCCCTCCCAAACTGGGTTTATTTCCCTACAAATTGGGTTTTACCCACCAGACTGAGTTCATTTTCCCCAAAATCCTGGGGTTTTACCCAATTACTGGCTTTATTTCCACAAAATATTTCACACCCCCCAAACTGGGTTCATTTTCCCCAAAATAAGTTTTTTTCCCCCATTACTGGGTTCATTTTCCCCAAAATAATTTTTTTCCCCAAAACTGGGTTCATTTTTCCCATAATCGGGTTTTTTCCTCCCAAACGGGGTTCATTTTCCCCAAAATTCGGGTTTTTTACCCAATTACTTGGTTCATTTTCCCAAAAATAATTCTTTTTCCCCAAAATTGGGTTCATTTTCCTTAAAAACGGGTTTTTTACCCAAAACGGGGTTCATTTTCGGCATAAATAGCTTTTATCCTCCGAAACTATATTCATTTTCCACAAAGTCCTTATTTCCCCCCAAAACTGGATGCTTTTTCTCCAAAATCAGGTGTTCCCCTCCAAACAGTGTTCATTTTCTCCAAAATCTTCTATTTCCACTCAACACTGGGTTCATTTTCCGCATAATCAGAATTTTTCCTCCGAAACTAGGTTCATTTTCCGCAAAATCCCTATTAACCCCCAAAACTGGGTACATTTTCACACAAATCAGGTTGTCCCGTCCAAACTGATTTCATTTTCCTCAAAATCTTCTATTTCCACTCAACACTGGGTTCATTTTCCACAAAATCACGGGGTTTTCTCACAAAGTGGGTTAATTTTTCCAAAAATCATTTTTTTACCCCAAAACTGGGTTCATTTTCCCCAAAATATGTTTTTTCCACCAAAACTGGGTTTATTTCCCTACATATTAGGTTTTCCCCACCAAACTGTGTTCATTTTCCCCAAAATCCGGGTTTTTGACCCGATCACTGGGTTCATTTTCCCCAAAATCATTTTTTTCCCCAAAACTGGGTTCATTTTACTTGAAAACAGGTTTTTCCGCAAAACTGGGTTCATTTTCCACATAATCAGCTTTTTTCCTCCGAAAATAGGTTCATTTTACATAAAATCCTTATTTTCCCCCCAAAACTCAGTTCATTTTCACACAAATCAGGTTTTCCCCTCCTATCTGATTTCATTTTCCCCAAAATCTTCTATTTCCATTCCACACTGGGTTCATTTTCCCAAAAATCATTTTTTCCCTAAAAACTGGGTTCATTTTCCCCATAATCGGGTTTTTTCCTCCCACACTGGGTTCATTTTCCCCAAAATCAGGATTTTTTCCCCATTACTGGGTTCATTTTCCCCAAAATCATTTTTTTCCCCTAAAACTCGGTCCATTTTCCCCAAAATATGTTTTTTTCCACCAAAAATGGGTTCACTTCCCTACAAATTTGGTTTTCCCTACCAAACTGGTTCCATTTTCCCACAAATTAGAGTTTTTTACCCAATTACTGCGTTCATTTCCCCCAAAATCATTTTTCCCCCCAAAAGGGGTTCATTTTCCGCATAATCAGATTTTTTCCTCCAAAACTAGGTTCATTTTCCACAAAATCCTTTCCCCCCCAAAAAACTGAGTGCATTTTCACACGAATCAGGTTTTCCCCTCCAAACTTATTTCATTTTCCCCCAAATCTTCTATTTCCACTCCACACTGGGTTCGTTTTCCCCAAAATAGGTTTTTTTCCTCCCAAACTCGGTTCATTTCCCTACAAGCTGGTTTTTCCCCTCCAAACTGTGTTCGTTTTCCCCAAAATTCGGCATTGTTACCCAATTACTGGGTCATTTTGCCCAAAATCCCCTTTTTTCCCCCCATACCTGGCTGCATCTCCACACAAATCAAGTTTTCCCCTCCAAAGAGTGTTCATTTTCCCCCAAATCCGGTTTTTTTCCCCATTACTGGGTTCATTTCCCCAAAATCGGGTTTTTTCCCCAAAAACTGAACTGGGTTCATTTTCACCAAAGTCGGATTTTTTCCTCCCAAACTAGGTTGATTTTCCCCAAAGTCGGTTTTTTTCGAGCAAAACTCGGTTCATTTCCCTACAAGTTGGTTTCCCCCCCCCCAAAATTCTGTTGTTTTTCCCAAAAATTCGGGGGTTTTACCCGATTACTGGGTTCATTTTCCCCAAAATAATTTTTTTCCCCCAAACTGGGTTCATTTTCCTTAAAAATGGATTTTTCCTCCAAAACTGGGTTCATGTTCCGCATAATCAGCATTTTTTCCTCCAAAACTAGGTTCATTTTCCAGAAAATCCCTATTAACCCCTCAAACTGGGTACATTTTCACACAAATCAGGTTGTCCCCTCCAAACTGATTTCATTTTCCTCAAAATATTCTATTTCCACTCCGCACTTGGTTCATTTTCCCCAAAATCAGGATTTTTCCCCATTACTGGGTTCATTTTCCCCAAAATATATTTTTTCCACAAAACTGGGTTTATTTCCCTACAAATTGGGTTTTCCCCACCAGACTGGGTTCATTTTCCCCAAAATCCGGGCTTTTTACCCAATTACTGGCTTTATTTCCACAAAATATTTTTTCCCCGCAAAACTGGATTCATTTTCCCCATAATCAGCTTCTATCCTCACAAACTGGCTTCATTTTCCCCAAAATCCTTTTTTTTCCTCAAAACACTGGGTGCATTTTCACACAAATCAAGTTTTCCCCTCCAAACAGTGTTCATTTTCCCCAAAATCGTTTTTTTCCCTCCCAAACTGGGTTTATTTCCCTACAAATTGGGTTTTACCCACCAGACTGAGTTCATTTTCCCCAAACTCCTGGGTTTTTACCCAATTACTGGCTTTATTTCCACAAAATATTTCCCCCCCCGCCCCCAAACTGGGTTCATTTTCCCCATAATCAGCTCCTCTCCTCCCAAACTGGGTTCATTTTCCCCAAAATAATTTTTTCCAAAAAAAACTGGGTTCATTTTCCCCAAAATATATTTTTTCCACCAAAACTGGGTTTATTTCCCTAAATATCGGGTTTTCCCCACCAAATTGTGTTCATTTTCCCCAACATATGGATTTTTGAACCAGTTACTGGCTTTATTTCCCCAAAAATTTTTTTTTCCTTCAAAACTGGGTTCATTTTCACCAAAAATGTTTTTTTTTCCTCCAAACTGGTTTCATTTTCCCCATAATCAGATTTTTTCCTCCCAAACTGGGTTCATTTTCACCAAAATCCTTTTTTTTTCCGCCAAAACTGGGTGCATTTTCACACAAATCTAGTTTTCCCCTCCAAACTGGGTTCATTTTCCCCAAAATCTGGTATTTCATTTACACTCTGGGTTCATTTTCCCCAAAATCAGGGTTTTTTTCCCCCATTACTGGGTTCATTTTCCCAAAATCCTTTTTTCCCCCCTAAAACTGGGTGAAATTTCACACAAATCAGGTTTTCACCACCCAACAGTGTTCGTTTTCCCCCAAATCTTTAATGTCCACTCCTCACTGTGTTCATTTTCCCCCAAATCCGGGGTTTTCCCCCAAAACTGGGTTCATTTTCCCCAAAATCAGTTTTTTTCCCCCATTACTGGGTTCATTTTCCCCAAAATATTTTTTTTCCCCAAAACTGGGTTCATTTTTCCCATAATCGGGTTTTTTCCTCCCAAACGGGGTTCATTTTCCCCAAAATTCGGGTTTTTTACCCAATTACTGGGTTCATTTTCCCAAAAATAATTCTTTTTCCCCAAAATTGGGTTCATTTTCCTTAAAAACGGGTTTTTTACCCAAAACGGGGTTCATTTTCGGCATAAATAGCTTTTATCCTCCGAAACTATATTCATTTTCCACAAAGTCCTTATTTCCCCCCAAAACTGGATGCTTTTTCTCCAAAATCAGGTGTTCCCCTCCAAACAGTGTTCATTTTCTCCAAAATCTTCTATTTCCACTCAACACTGGGTTCATTTTCCGCATAATCAGAATTTTTCCTCCGAAACTAGGTTCATTTTCCGCAAAATCCCTATTAACCCCCAAAACTGGGTACATTTTCACACAAATCAGGTTGTCCCGTCCAAACTGATTTCATTTTCCTCAAAATCTTCTATTTCCACTCAACACTGGGTTCATTTTCCACAAAATCACGGGGTTTTCTCACAAAGTGGGTTAATTTTTCCAAAAATCATTTTTTTACCCCAAAACTGGGTTCATTTTCCCCAAAATATGTTTTTTCCACCAAAACTGGGTTTATTTCCCTACATATTAGCTTTTCCCCAACAAACTGTGTTCATTTTCCCCAAAATCCGGGTTTTTGACCCGATCACTGGGTTCATTTTCCCCAAAATCATTTTTTTCCCCAAAACTGGGTTCATTTTCCTTGAAAACCGGTTTTTCCGCAAAACTGGGTTCATTTTCCACATAATCAGCTTTTTCCTCCGAAAATAGGTTCATTTTACATAAAATCCTTATTTTCCCCCCAAAACTCAGTTCATTTTCACACAAATCAGGTTTTCCCCTCCTATCTGATTTCATTTTCCCCAAAATCTTCTATTTCCATTCCACACTGGGTTCATTTTCCCAAAAATCATTTTTTCCCTAAAAACTGGGTTCATTTTCCCCATAATCGGGTTTTTTCCTCCCACACTGGGTTCATTTTCCCCAAAATCAGGATTTTTTCCCCATTACTGGGTTCATTTTCCCCAAAATCATTTTTTTCCCCAAAAAACTCGGTCCATTTTCCCCAAAATATGTTTTTTTCCACCAAAAATGGGTTCACTTCCCTACAAATTTGGTTTTCCCTACCAAACTGGTTCCATTTTCCCACAAATTAGAGTTTTTTACCCAATTACTGCGTTCATTTCCCCCAAAATCATTTTTCCCCCCAAAAGGGGTTCATTTTCCGCATAATCAGATTTTTTCCTCCAAAACTAGGTTCATTTTCCACAAAATCCTTTCCCCCCCAAAAAACTGAGTGCATTTTCACACGAATCAGGTTTTCCCCTCCAAACTTATTTCATTTTCCCCCAAATCTTCTATTTCCACTCCACACTGGGTTCGTTTTCCCCAAAATAGGTTTTTTTCCTCCCAAACTCGGTTCATTTCCCTACAAGCTGGTTTTTCCCCTCCAAACTCTGTTCGTTTTCCCCAAAATTCGGCATTGTTACCCAATTACTGGGTCATTTTGCCCAAAATCCCCTTTTTTCCCCCCATACCTGGCTGCATCTCCACACAAATCAAGTTTTCCCCTCCAAAGAGTGTTCATTTTCCCCCAAATCAGGTTTTTTCCCCATTACTGGGTTCATTTCCCCAAAATCGGTTTTTTTCCCCAAAAACTGAACTGGGTTCATTTTCACCAAAGTCGGATTTTTTCCTCCCAAACTAGGTTGATTTTCCCCAAAGTCGGTTTTTTTCGAGCAAAACTCGGTTCATTTCCCTACAAGTTGTTTCCGCCCCCCCCCCAAACTCTGTTGATTTTCCCAAAAATTCGGGGGTTTTACCCGATTACTGGGTTCATTTTCCCCAAAATAATTTTTTTCCCCCAAACTGGGTTCATTTTCCTTAAAAATGGATTTTTCCCCCAAAACTGGGTTCATGTTCCGCATAATCAGCATTTTTTCCTCCAAAACTAGGTTCATTTTCCAGAAAATCCCTATTAACCCCTCAAACTGGGTACATTTTCACACAAATCAGGTTGTCCCCTCCAAACTGATTTCATTTTCCTCAAAATCTTCTATTTCCACTCCGCACTTGGTTCATTTTCCCCAAAATCAGGATTTTTCCCCATTACTGGATTCATTTTCCCCAAAATATATTTTTTCCACAAAACTGGGTTTATTTCCCTACAAATTGGGTTTTCCCCACCAGACTGGGTTCATTTTCCCCATAATCCGGGCTTTTTACCCAATTACTGGCTTTATTTCCACAAAATATTTTTTCCCCTCAAAACTGGGTTCATTTTCCCCATAATCAGCTTCTATCCTCCCAAACTGGGTTCATTTTCCCCAAAATCCTTTTTTTTCCTCAAAACACTGGGTGCATTTTCACACAAATCAAATTTTCCCCTCCAAACAGTGTTCATTTTCCCCAAAATCGTTTTTTTCCCTCCCAAACTGGGTTTATTTCCCTACAAATTGGGTTTTACCCACCAGACTGAGTTCATTTTCCCCAAAATCCTGGGGTTTTACCCAATTACTGGCTTTATTTCCACAAAATATTTCACACCCCCCAAACTGGGTTCATTTTCCCCAAAATAAGTTTTTTTCCCCCATTACTGGGTTCATTTTCCCCAAAATAATTTTTTTCCCCAAAACTGGGTTCATTTTTCCCATAATCGGGTTTTTTCCTCCCAAACGGGGTTCATTTTCCCCAAAATTCGGGTTTTTTACCCAATTACTTGGTTCATTTTCCCAAAAATAATTCTTTTTCCCCAAAATTGGGTTCATTTTCCTTAAAAACGGGTTTTTTACCCAAAACGGGGTTCATTTTCGGCATAAATAGCTTTTATCCTCCGAAACTATATTCATTTTCCACAAAGTCCTTATTTCCCCCCAAAACTGGATGCTTTTTCTCCAAAATCAGGTGTTCCCCTCCAAACAGTGTTCATTTTCTCCAAAATCTTCTATTTCCACTCAACACTGGGTTCATTTTCCGCATAATCAGAATTTTTCCTCCGAAACTAGGTTCATTTTCCGCAAAATCCCTATTAACCCCCAAAACTGGGTACATTTTCACACAAATCAGGTTGTCCCGTCCAAACTGATTTCATTTTCCTCAAAATCTTCTATTTCCACTCAACACTGGGTTCATTTTCCACAAAATCACGGGGTTTTCTCACAAAGTGGGTTAATTTTTCCAAAAATCATTTTTTTACCCCAAAACTGGGTTCATTTTCCCCAAAATATGTTTTTTCCACCAAAACTGGGTTTATTTCCCTACATATTAGCTTTTCCCCACCAAACTGTGTTCATTTTCCCCAAAATCCGGGTTTTTGACCCGATCACTGGGTTCATTTTCCCCAAAATCATTTTTTTCCCCAAAACTGGGTTCATTTTACTTGAAAACAGGTTTTTCCGCAAAACTGGGTTCATTTTCCACATAATCAGCTTTTTTCCTCCGAAAATAGGTTCATTTTACATAAAATCCTTATTTTCCCCCCAAAACTCAGTTCATTTTCACACAAATCAGGTTTTCCCCTCCTATCTGATTTCATTTTCCCCAAAATCTTCTATTTCCATTCCACACTGGGTTCATTTTCCCAAAAATCATTTTTTCCCTAAAAACTGGGTTCATTTTCCCCATAATCGGGTTTTTTCCTCCCACACTGGGTTCATTTTCCCCAAAATCAGGATTTTTTCCCCATTACTGGGTTCATTTTCCCCAAAATCATTTTTTTCCCCAAAAAACTCGGTCCATTTTCCCCAAAATATGTTTTTTTCCACCAAAAATGGGTTCACTTCCCTACAAATTTGGTTTTCCCTACCAAACTGGTTCCATTTTCCCACAAATTAGAGTTTTTTACCCAATTACTGCGTTCATTTCCCCCAAAATCATTTTTCCCCCCAAAAGGGGTTCATTTTCCGCATAATCAGATTTTTTCCTCCAAAACTAGGTTCATTTTCCACAAAATCCTTTCCCCCCCAAAAAACTGAGTGCATTTTCACACGAATCAGGTTTTCCCCTCCAAACTTATTTCATTTTCCCCCAAATCTTCTATTTCCACTCCACACTGGGTTCGTTTTCCCCAAAATAGGTTTTTTTCCTCCCAAACTCGGTTCATTTCCCTACAAGCTGGTTTTTCCCCTCCAAACTGTGTTCGTTTTCCCCAAAATTCGGCATTGTTACCCAATTACTGGGTCATTTTGCCCAAAATCCCCTTTTTTCCTCCCATACCTGGCTGCATCTCCACACAAATCAAGTTTTCCCCTCCAAAGAGTGTTCATTTTCCCCCAAATCAGGTTTTTTCCCCATTACTGGGTTCATTTCCCCAAAATCGGGTTTTTTCCCCAAAAACTGAACTGGGTTCATTTTCACCAAAGTCGGATTTTTTCCTCCCAAACTAGGTTGATTTTCCCCAAAGTCGGTTTTTTTCGAGCAAAACTCGGTTCATTTCCCTACAAGTTGTTTCCCCCCCCCCCCCAAACTCTGTTGATTTTCCCAAAAATTCGGGGGTTTTACCCGATTACTGGGTTCATTTTCCCCAAAATAATTTTTTTCCCCCAAACTGGGTTCATTTTCCTTAAAAATGGATTTTTCCCCCAAAACTGGGTTCATGTTCCGCATAATCAGCATTTTTTCCTCCAAAACTAGGTTCATTTTCCAGAAAATCCCTATTAACCCCTCAAACTGGGTACATTTTCACACAAATCAGGTTGTCCCCTCCAAACTGATTTCATTTTCCTCAAAATCTTCTATTTCCACTCCGCACTTGGTTCATTTTCCCCAAAATCAGGATTTTTCCCCATTACTGGATTCATTTTCCCCAAAATATATTTTTTCCACAAAACTGGGTTTATTTCCCTACAAATTGGGTTTTCCCCACCAGACTGGGTTCATTTTCCCCAAAATCCGGGCTTTTTACCCAATTACTGGCTTTATTTCCACAAAATATTTTTTCCCCTCAAAACTGGGTTCATTTTCCCCATAATCAGCTTCTATCCTCCCAAACTGGGTTCATTTTCCCCAAAATCCTTTTTTTTCCTCAAAACACTGGGTGCATTTTCACACAAATCAAATTTTCCCCTCCAAACAGTGTTCATTTTCCCCAAAATCGTTTTTTTCCCTCCCAAACTGGGTTTATTTCCCTACAAATTGGGTTTTACCCACCAGACTGAGTTCATTTTCCCCAAAATCCTGGGGTTTTACCCAATTACTGGCTTTATTTCCACAAAATATTTCACACCCCCCAAACTGGGTTCATTTTCCCCAAAATAAGTTTTTTTCCCCCATTACTGGGTTCATTTTCCCCAAAATAATTTTTTTCCCCAAAACTGGGTTCATTTTTCCCATAATCGGGTTTTTTCCTCCCAAACGGGGTTCATTTTCCCCAAAATTCGGGTTTTTTACCCAATTACTTGGTTCATTTTCCCAAAAATAATTCTTTTTCCCCAAAATTGGGTTCATTTTCCTTAAAAACGGGTTTTTTACCCAAAACGAGGTTCATTTTCGGCATAAATAGCTTTTATCCTCCGAAACTATATTCATTTTCCACAAAGTCCTTATTTCCCCCCAAAACTGGATGCTTTTTCTCCAAAATCAGGTGTTCCCCTCCAAACAGTGTTCATTTTCTCCAAAATCTTCTATTTCCACTCAACACTGGGTTCATTTTCCGCATAATCAGAATTTTTCCTCCGAAACTAGGTTCATTTTCCGCAAAATCCCTATTAACCCCCAAAACTGGGTACATTTTCACACAAATCAGGTTGTCCCGTCCAAACTGATTTCATTTTCCTCAAAATCTTCTATTTCCACTCAACACTGGGTTCATTTTCCACAAAATCACGGGGTTTTCTCACAAAGTGGGTTAATTTTTCCAAAAATCATTTTTTTACCCCAAAACTGGGTTCATTTTCCCCAAAATATGTTTTTTCCACCAAAACTGGGTTTATTTCCCTACATATTAGCTTTTCCCCACCAAACTGTGTTCATTTTCCCCAAAATCCGGGTTTTTGACCCGATCACTGGGTTCATTTTCCCCAAAATCATTTTTTTCCCCAAAACTGGGTTCATTTTCCTTGAAAACCGGTTTTTCCGCAAAACTGGGTTCATTTTCCACATAATCAGCTTTTTCCTCCGAAAATAGGTTCATTTTACATAAAATCCTTATTTTCCCCCCAAAACTCAGTTCATTTTCACACAAATCAGGTTTTCCCCTCCTATCTGATTTCATTTTCCCCAAAATCTTCTATTTCCATTCCACACTGGGTTCATTTTCCCAAAAATCATTTTTTCCCTAAAAACTGGGTTCATTTTCCCCATAATCGGGTTTTTTCCTCCCACACTGGGTTCATTTTCCCCAAAATCAGGATTTTTTCCCCATTACTGGGTTCATTTTCCCCAAAATCATTTTTTTCCCCCAAAAACTCGGTCCATTTTCCCCAAAATATGTTTTTTTCCACCAAAAATGGGTTCACTTCCCTACAAATTTGGTTTTCCCTACCAAACTGGTTCCATTTTCCCACAAATTAGAGTTTTTTACCCAATTACTGCGTTCATTTCCCCCAAAATCATTTTTCCCCCCAAAAGGGGTTCATTTTCCGCATAATCAGATTTTTTCCTCCAAAACTAGGTTCATTTTCCACAAAATCCTTTCCCCCCCAAAAAACTGAGTGCATTTTCACACGAATCAGGTTTTCCCCTCCAAACTTATTTCATTTTCCCCCAAATCTTCTATTTCCACTCCACACTGGGTTCGTTTTCCCCAAAATAGGTTTTTTTCCTCCCAAACTCGGTTCATTTCCCTACAAGCTGGTTTTTCCCCTCCAAACTCTGTTCGTTTTCCCCAAAATTCGGCATTGTTACCCAATTACTGGGTCATTTTGCCCAAAATCCCCTTTTTTCCCCCCATACCTGGCTGCATCTCCACACAAATCAAGTTTTCCCCTCCAAAGAGTGTTCATTTTCCCCCAAATCAGGTTTTTTCCCCATTACTGGGTTCATTTCCCCAAAATCGGTTTTTTTCCCCAAAAACTGAACTGGGTTCATTTTCACCAAAGTCGGATTTTTTCCTCCCAAACTAGGTTGATTTTCCCCAAAGTCGGTTTTTTTCGAGCAAAACTCGGTTCATTTCCCTACAAGTTGTTTCCGCCCCCCCCCCAAACTCTGTTGATTTTCCCAAAAATTCGGGGGTTTTACCCGATTACTGGGTTCATTTTCCCCAAAATAATTTTTTTCCCCCAAACTGGGTTCATTTTCCTTAAAAATGGATTTTTCCCCCAAAACTGGGTTCATGTTCCGCATAATCAGCATTTTTTCCTCCAAAACTAGGTTCATTTTCCAGAAAATCCCTATTAACCCCTCAAACTGGGTACATTTTCACACAAATCAGGTTGTCCCCTCCAAACTGATTTCATTTTCCTCAAAATCTTCTATTTCCACTCCGCACTTGGTTCATTTTCCCCAAAATCAGGATTTTTCCCCATTACTGGATTCATTTTCCCCAAAATATATTTTTTCCACAAAACTGGGTTTATTTCCCTACAAATTGGGTTTTCCCCACCAGACTGGGTTCATTTTCCCCATAATCCGGGCTTTTTACCCAATTACTGGCTTTATTTCCACAAAATATTTTTTCCCCTCAAAACTGGGTTCATTTTCCCCATAATCAGCTTCTATCCTCCCAAACTGGGTTCATTTTCCCCAAAATCCTTTTTTTTCCTCAAAACACTGGGTGCATTTTCACACAAATCAAATTTTCCCCTCCAAACAGTGTTCATTTTCCCCAAAATCGTTTTTTTCCCTCCCAAACTGGGTTTATTTCCCTACAAATTGGGTTTTACCCACCAGACTGAGTTCATTTTCCCCAAAATCCTGGGGTTTTACCCAATTACTGGCTTTATTTCCACAAAATATTTCCCCCCCCCCCCCCAAACTGGGTTCATTTTCCCCATAATCAGCTTCTCTCCTCCCAAACTGGGTTCATTTTCCCCAAAATAATTTTTTCCCAAAAAAACTGGGTTCATTTTCCCCAAAATATATTTTTTCCACCAAAACTGGGTTTATTTCCCTACATATCGGGTTTTCCCCACCAAATTGTGTTCATTTTCCCCAACATATGGATTTTTGAACCAGTTACTGGCTTTATTTCCCCAAAATTTTTTTTTTCCTTCAAAACTGGGTTCATTTTCACCAAAAATGTTTTTTTTTCCTCCAAACTGGTTTCATTTTCCCCATAATCAGATTTTTTCCTCCCAAACTGGGTTCATTTTCACCAAAATCCTTTTTTTTTCCGCCAAAACTGGGTGCATTTTCACACAAATCTAGTTTTCCCCTCCAAACTGGGTTCATTTTCCCCAAAATCTGGTATTTCATTTACACTCTGGGTTCATTTTCCCCAAAATCAGGGTTTTTTTCCCCCATTACTGGGTTCATTTTCCCAAAATCCTTTTTTCCCCCCTAAAACTGGGTGAAATTTCACACAAATCAGGTTTTCACCACCCAACACTGTTCGTTTTCCCCCAAATCTTTAATGTCCACTCCTCACTGTGTTCATTTTCCCCCAAATCCGGGGTTTTCCCCCAAAACTGGGTTCATTTTCCCCAAAATCAGTTTTTTTCCCCCATTACTGGGTTCATTTTCCCCAAAATATTTTTTTTCCCCCATTACTGGGTTCATTTTTCCCATAATCGGGTTTTTTCCTCCCAAACGGGGTTCATTTTCCTCAAAATTCGGGTTTTTTACCCAATTACTGGATTCATTTTACCAAAAATAATTCTTTTTCCCCAAAATTGGGTTCATTTTCCTTAAAAACGGGTTTTTTACCCAAAACGGGGTTCATTTTCGGCATAAATAGCTTTTATCCTCCGAAACTATATTCATTTTCCACAAAGTCCTTATTTCCCCCCAAAACTGGATGCTTTTTCTCCAAAATCAGGTGTTCCCCTCCAAACAGTGTTCATTTTCTCCAAAATCTTCTATTTCCACTCAACACTGGGTTCATTTTCCGCATAATCAGAATTTTTCCTCCGAAACTAGGTTCATTTTCCGCAAAATCCCTATTAACCCCCAAAACTGGGTACATTTTCACACAAATCAGGTTGTCCCGTCCAAACTGATTTCATTTTCCTCAAAATCTTCTGTTTCCACTCAACACTGGGTTCATTTTCCACAAAATCACGGGGTTTTCTCACAAAGTGGGTTAATTTTTCCAAAAATCATTTTTTTACCCCAAAACTGGGTTCATTTTCCCCAAAATATGTTTTTTCCACCAAAACTGGGTTTATTTCCCTACATATTAGGTTTTCCCCACCAAACTGTGTTCATTTTCCCCAAAATCCGGGTTTTTGACCCGATCACTGGGTTCATTTTCCCCAAAATCATTTTTTTCCCCAAAACTGGGTTCATTTTCCTTGAAAACAGGTTTTTCCGCAAAACTGGGTTCATTTTCCACATAATCAGCTTTTTCCTCCGAAAATAGGTTCATTTTACATAAAATCCTTATTTTCCCCCCAAAACTCAGTTCATTTTCACACAAATCAGGTTTTCCCCTCCTATCTGATTTCATTTTCCCCAAAATCTTCTATTTCCACTCCACACTGGGTTCATTTTCCCCAAAATCAGGATTTTTTCTCCATTACTGGGTTCATTTTCCCCAAAATCATTTTTTCCCCCAAAACTGTCTTCATTTTCCCCAAAATATGTTTTTTCCACCAAAACTGGGTTTATTTCCCTAAATATTGTGTTTTCCCCACCAAACTGGTGGGGAAAACATTCATTTTCCCCAAAATCCGGGGTTTTTACCCAATTACTGGTTTATTTCCACAAAATATTTTTCCCCCCCCAAAACTGGGTTCATTTTCCCCATAATCAGCTTCTATCCTCCCAAACTGGGTTCATTTTCCCCAAAATCCTTTTTTTCTTCAAAACACTGGGTGCATTTTCAGACAAATCAAGTTTTCCCCCCCAAACAGTGTTCATTTTCCCCAAAATCAGGTTTTTTCCCCATTACTGGGTTCATTTCCCCAAAATCAGGTTTTTTCACCCAAAACTGGGTTAATTTTCCCCAAAATCGGATTTTTTTCTCCCAAACTGGATTGATATTCCCCAAAGTTGTTTTTTTTTCGAGCAAAACTCGGTTCATTTCTCTACAAGTCTTTCCCCCCTCCCAAACTCTGTTGATTTTCCCCAAAATTCGGGTTTTTTACCCAATTACTGTGTTCATTTTCCCCAAAATAATTTTTTCCCCAAAAACTGGGTTCATTTTCCTTAAAACCGTTTTTTCCCCCCAAACTGTGTTCATTTTCCGCATAATCAGAATTTTTCAACACAAATCAGGTTTTCCCCTCCTATCTGATTTCATTTTCCCCAAAATCTTCTATTTCCATTCCACACTGGGTTCATTTTACCAAAAATCATTTTTTTCCCAAAAACTGTGTTCATTTTCCCCAAAATATATTTTACCACCATAACTGAGTTTATTTCCCTACATATCGGGTTTTCCCCACCAAATTGTGTTCATTTTCCCCAAAATCTGTACTTTTAACCCAATTACTGGCTTTATTTCCCCAAAATCTTTTCTTTTTCCCTCAAAAATGGGTTCATTTTCACCAAAAACTGGTCTCACCCCCCAAAACTGTGTTCATGTTCCCTAAAATCTTCTATTTCGACTCCACACTGGGTTCATTTTCCCCAAAATCATTTTTTTCCCCATTACTGGGTTCATTTTCCCCAAAATCACTTTTTACCCCCCAAAACTCGGTCCATTTTCCCTAAAATATTTTTTTTTCCACCAAAAATGGGTTCACTTCCCTACAAATTTGGTTTTCCCTACCAAACTGGTTCCATTTTCCCACAAATTAGAGTTTTTTACCCAATTACTGCGTTCATTTCCCCCAAAATCATATTTCCCCCCAAAAGGGGTTCATTTTCCGCATAACCAGAATTTTCCTCCAAAACTAGGTTCATTTTCCACAAAATCCTTTCCCCCCCCCCCAAACCTGGCTGCATCTCCACACAAATCAAGTTTCCCCCTCCAAACAGTGTTCATTTTCCCCCAAATCAGGTTTTTTTCCCCATTACTGGGTTCATTTCCCCAAAATCGGGCTTTTTCCCAAAAAACTAGGTTCATTTTCACCAAAGTCGGATTTTTTCCTCCCAAACGAGGTTGATTTTCCCCAAAGTCTTTTTTTTTCGACCAAAACTCGGTTCATTTCCCTACAAGTTTCCCCCCCCCCCCCCCCCCCAAACTCTGTTGATTTTCCAAAAAAATCGGGGTTTTTATCCGATTACTGGGTTCATTTTCCCCAAAATAATTTTTTTCCCCCAAACTGGGTTCATTTTCCTTAAAAATGGATTTTTCCCCAAAAACTGGGTTCATTTTCCGCATAATCAGCATTTTTTCCTCTGAAACTAGGTTCATTTTCCAGAAAATCCCTATTAACCCCCAAAACTGGGTACATTTTCACACAAATCAGGTTGTCCCCTCCAAACTGATTTCATTTTCCTCAAAATCTTCTATTTCCACTCCGCACTTGGTTCATTTTCCCCCAAATAATTTTTCCCCTAAAACTGGTTTCATTTTCCACAAAATATACTTTTTCCACAAAACTGGGTTTATTTCCCTACAAATTGGGTTTTCCCCACCAAACTGGGTTCATTTTCCCCAAAATCCGGGGTTTTTACCCAATTACTGGCTTTATTTCCACAAAATATATTTTCCCCCCAAAACTGGGTTCATTTTCCCCATAATCAGCTTCTATCCTCCCAAACTGGGTTCATTTTCCCCAAAATCCTTTTTTTCTTCAAAACACTGGGTGCATTTTCAGACAAATCAAGTTTTCCCCTCCAAACAGTGTTCATTTTCCCCAAAATCAGTTTTTTTTTCCCCATTACTGGGTTAATTTCCCCAAAATCGGGCTTTTTCCCCAAAAACTGGGTTCATTTTCAGCAAAGTCGGATTTTTTCCTCCCAAACTAGGTTGATTTTCCCCAAAGTTGGTTTTTTTCGAGCAAAACTCGTTTCATTTCCCTACAAGTTGGTTCCCCCCCCCCAAACTCTGTTCATTTTCCAAAAAAATCGGGTTTTTTACCCGATTACTGGGTTCATTTTCCCCAAAATAATTACTTTTTCCCCAAAACTAGGTTTATTTTCCTTAAAAATGGATTTTTCCCCCAAAACTGGGTTCATTTTCCGCATAATCAGCATTTTTTCCTCCAAAACTAGGTTCATTTTCCAGAAAATCCCTATTAACCCCCAAAACTGGGTACATTTTCACACAAATCAGGTTGTCCCCTCCAAACTGATTTCATTTTCCTCAAAATCTTCTATTTCCACTCCGCACTTGGTTCATTTTCACCAAAATCAGGATTTTTCCCCATTACTGGGTTCATTTTCCCCAAAATATATTTTTTCCACAAAACTGGGTTTATTTCCCTACAAATTGGGTTTTCCCCACCAGACTGGGTTCATTTTCCCCAAAATCCGGGGTTTTTACCCAATTACTGGCTTTATTTCCACAAAAAATTTTTTCCCCCCCCAAACTGGGTTCATTTTTGTCAGCCTTCGAGACAGGAATATCCTGCCGCTAAAATGCTTTCTCTTCTAGCAGCAATTCATGGAAGAACATTCCAGGATTCTTTAAAATCAAGGGGTTAGTTTCTGCTCTCCTTTGGAGAAACACAGAACCGTGCCGTTCAGAGAATGTGCTGTGGATTCCCTGCCTGCTGTTTCAGTAGAAAGAGTTTGCAGAGGCTGATGAGACTACACTGGAAAACAGGGATCCCTCGTCCTTGAAGCACGAGCAGATCATCTGATAATTTTCCCTTTAATTACATTCTTAGAAGATGAAAAGTCATGCTAAAACAATTTTCATAAATAGCAAGTTGCTAAGAGAGAAAGATTTTAGACTCATGTGCATGCGCTGTGATGTGATGCTAGTTATCTGAAATGACTGCTCCTCAGAGAGGCAAGGAGCAGACAGCCGAGATGTCTGTGGAACCGCGGCCAGAGACAGCTTTCTGAGCGGTTTCAGTTTAGAGAGCCAGCCGGCAAGAGAAGGCGCTGTCTCCGGACCAACGTAATGTTTGCAGCCGGAATGTGGTGTGAAAGCCGGGGAAACACTGTGAAGGCTGCTCAAGAAAGCAGGAGCAGATCCTCTCTTTGCCTGTATTTGTAAGCCTTCGAGAGAGGAATACCCTTCCGGTAAAAAGCTTTCTCTTCTGGCAGCTATTCATGGAAGGAAATCCCAGGATTCTTTAAAATCAAGGGGTTAGTTTCTGCTCTCCCTTGGAGGAAAAACAAAACCGTGCAGTTCAGAGAATGTGTGTGAATTCGCTGCCTGCTGTTGTAACAAGTTTCAGCAGAAACAGTTTGCAGAGGCTGAAGGGAATGGACAGGAAAAAAGGGATCTCTCGTCCCTGAACACGAACAGATCATCCGATTATTTGTCTTTTAAATACATTGTTAGGAGATGAGATGTCATGCTAAAACATTTCCAAAATAGAAAATTCGGGGGTGGGTAGGAGGCAAGATTTTAGACTGCTGTGGATGCGCTTTAATATGCTGCTAGAAATCGGAAAAGACTGTTCGTCAGGGAGGCAAGCAGCAGACCGCCGGGATGTCTGTAGAACCGCGGCGAGAGGCAGCTTTCCGACCGGCTTCAGTTTAGAGAGCTAGCCGGTAAGAGAAGGTGATGTCTCCGTACCAATGTAATATTTGTCTGCTGAACAACGTAATGTTTCCAGTTGAAGCCTACTGGGGAGAATTGGGGGGGGGAACCCAATTTGTAGGGAAAGGAACACAGTTATGGTGGGGAAAAAACCAGATTGGAGTGGTGTGGAGTGGAAATAGAAGCTTTTGTGGAAAATGAACCGTTTTAGGAGGGGAAAACCCGATTATGTGGAAAATGAACCCAGATTTGGGGAAAAAAAATATTTTGGGGAAAATGAACCCAGTAATGGGGAAAAAAAACTGATTTTTGAGGAAAATGAACCCAGTGTTTCAGAGGAAATAGAAGATTTTGGGGAAAAAAAAAAATCAAAAATTCACCAAAAATTACATAAAAAATTTCACCAAAATCATTATTTCCCTCCCAAAACTGGATTCATTTCCCCCAAAATCGTATTTTTTCCTCCCAAACTGGGTTCATTTTCCCCAAAATCCTATTTTTCCCCCAAAACTGGGTGCATATTCACACAAATCAGGTTTTCCCCTCCTAAAACGGTTCATTTTCCACAAAAGCTTCTATTTCCACTCCACACTGGGTTTATTTTCCCCATAATCAGGGGAATCAATCCCAATTACTGTGTTCACTTTCTCAGAAGTCCTTTTTTCCTCCCCTCAAAAATGGGTTCATTTATCTCAAAAATGTTTTTTCCAAATTATTGGGTTCATTTTCCCCAAAATCTTGTATTTCCAATCCACACTGTGTTCATTTCCCAAAAATCAGTTTTTTTTTCCCAAATACTGTGTTCACTTTCTCAAAAATCCTATTTTCCCCCCTCAAAAATGGGTTCATTTTCCTCAAAAATAGTTTTTGGGGGAAATGAATCCAGTTTTGGGAGGGAAATAATGATTTTCGTGAAATTTTTGGTATAATTTTTGGTGTAATTTTTGGTGAATTTTTGATTTTTTTCCCCAAAATCTTCTATTTCCTCTGAAACACTGGGTTCATTTTCCCCAAAATCAGTTTTTTTTCCCCATTACTGGGTTCATTTTCCCAAAAATAATTTCTTTCCCAAAACTGATTTCATTTTCCTCAAAATAATTTTTCCCCAAAAATGGGTTCTTTTTCCGTAAAAACGGGTTTTTTAACCAAAACTGGGTTCATTTTCTGCATAAATAGTTTTTATCCTCCGAAACTATATTCATTTTTCACAAAATCCTTATTTCCCCCCAAAACTGGATGCTTTTTCTCCAAAATCAGGTGTTCCCCTCCAAACAGTGTTCATTTTCTCCAAAATCTTCAATTTCCACACCACACTGGGTTCATTTTCCCCAAAATAAGGACTTTTTCTCCATTACTGGGTTCATTTTCCCCAAAATCATTTTTTTCCCCCAAAACTGTGTTCATTTTCCCCAAAAATATGTTTTTTCCACCAAAACTGAGTTTATTTCCCTAAATATTGGGTTTTCCCCACCAAATTGTGTTCATTTTCTCCAAAACCTGGTTGTTTTGGAGAAGCCCCAATTACTGGCTTTATTTCCCAAAAAATTTTTTTTTCCCTCAAAACTGGGTTCATTTTAATCAAAAACGGGTTATCCCCTCCAAACTGGGTTCATTTTCCCCAAAATCCTTTTTTTCCACAAAACTCTGGGTGCATTTTCACACAAATCTAGTTTTCCCCTCCAGTGTTCATTTTCCCCAAAACCAGGTTTTTTCCCCTCCAGTGTTCATTTTCCCCAAAATCGGATTTTTTCCTCCCAAACTGGGTTGATTTTCCCCAAAGTCGGTTTTTTTACAGCAAAAGTCGGTTCATTTCTCTACAAGTCTTCCCCCCCCCCAACTCTGTTGATTTTCCCCAAAATTCGGGTTTTTTTACCCAATTACTGCGTTCATTTTCCCCAAAATAATTTTTTCCCCAAAAACTGGGTTCATTTTCCTTAAAACCGTTTTTTTCCCCCAAAACTGTGTTCATTTTCCGTATAATCAATATTTTTCCTCCGAAACTAGGTTCATTTTCCGCAAAATCCCTATTAACCCCCAAAACTGGGTACATTTTCACACAAATCAGGTTGTCCCGTCCAAACTGATTTCATTTTCCTCAAAACCTTCTATTTCCACTCCGCACTTGGTTCATTTTCCCCAAAATCAGGATTTTTCCCCATTACTGGGTTCATTTTCTCCAAAATCAGGGGTTTTTCTCACAAAGTGGGTTAATTTTTCCAAAAATCATTTTTTTACCCCAAAACTGGGTTCATTTTCCCAAAATATGTTTTTTCCACCAAAACTGGGTTTATTTCCCTACATATTAGGTTTTCCCCAACAAACTGGTTTCATTTTCCCCAAAATCCGGGTTTTTTACCCGATCACTGGGTTCATTTTCCCCAAAATCATTTTTTTCCCCAAAACTGGGTTCATTTTCCTTGAAAACAGGTTTTTCCACAAAACTGGGTTCATTTTTCCACATAATCAGCTTTTTTTCCTCCGAAAATAGGTTCATTTTACATAAAATCCTTATTTCCCCCCAAAACTCAGTTCATTTTCACAAAAATCAGGTTTTCCCCTCCTATCTGATTTCATTTTCCCTAAAATCTTCTATTTCCATTCCACACTGGGTTCATTTTCCCCAAAATCATTTTTCCCCCCAAAAGGGGTTCATTTTCCGCATAATCAGATTTTTTCCCCAAAAACTCGGTCCATTTTTCCCAAAATATGATTTTTCCACCAAAAATGTGTTCACTTCCCTACAAATTTGGTTTTCCCTACCAAACTGGTTCCATTTTCCCACAAATTAGAGTTTTTTACCCAATTACTGCGTTCATTTCCCGCAAAATCATTTTTCCCCCCAAAAGGGGTTCATTTTCCGCATAATCAGATTTTTTCCTCCAAAACTAGGTTCATTTTCCACAAAATCCTTTCCCCCCCCCCCCAAAACTGGGTACATTTTCACACAAATCAGGTTTTCCCCTCCAAACTGATTTCATTTTCCTCAAAATATTCTATTTCCACTCCGCACTTGGTTCATTTTCCCCAAAATCAGGATTTTTCCCCATTACTGCGTTCATTTTCCCCAAAATATATTTTTTCCACAAAACTGGGTTTATTTCCCTACAAATTGGGTTTTCCCCACCAGACTGGGTTCATTTTTCTCCAAAATCCGGGGTTTTTACCCAATTACTGGCTTTATTTCCACAAAATATTTTTCCCCCCCCAAACTGGGTTCATTTTCCCCATAATCAACTTCTATCCTCCCAAACTGGGTTCATTTTCCCCAAAATCCTTTTTTTCTTCAAAACACTGGGTGCATTTTCACACAAATCAAGTTTTCCCCTCCAAACAGTGTTCATTTTCCCCAAAATCAGGTTTTTTCCCCATTACTGGGTTCCTTTTTCCCCAAAATCGTTTTTTTCCCTCCCAAACTGGGTTGATTTTCCCCAAAGTTGTTTTTTTTCGAGCAAAACTCGGTTCATTTCCCTACAAGTTTGTTCCCCCCCCCCCCCCCAAACTCTGTTCATTTTCCAAAGAAATCGGGTTTTTTACCCAATTACTGGGTTCATTTTCCCGAAAATAATTTTTTTCCCCCAAACTGGGTTCATTTTCCTTAAAAATGGATTTTTCCCCCAAAACTGGGTTCATTTTCCGCATAATCAGCATTTTTTTTCCTCCAAAACTAGGTTCATTTTCCAGAAAATCCCTATTAACCCCCAAAACTGGGTACATTTTCACACAAATCAGGTTGTCCCCTCCAAACTGATTTCATTTTCCTCAAAATCTTCTATTTCCACTCCGCACTTGGTTCATTTTCCCCAAAATCAGGATTTTTCCCCATTACTGCGTTAATTTTCCCAAAATATATTTTTTCCACAAAACTGGGCTTATTTCCCTACAAATTGGGTTTTCCCCACCAGACTGGGTTCATTTTCCCCAAAATCCGAGGTTTTTACCCAATTACTGGCTTTATTTCCACAAAATATTTCCCCCCCCCCAAACTGGGTTCATTTCCCCCATAATCAGCTTCTCTCCTCCCAAACTGGGTTCATTTTCCCCAAAATAATTTTTTCCCCACAAAAACTGGGTTCATTTTCCTCAAAATATGTTTTTTTCACCAAAAATGGGTTTATTTCCCTACATATCGGGTTTTCCCCACCAAATTGTGTTCATTTTCCCCAACATATGGATTTTTGAACCAGTTACTGGCTTTATTTCCGCAAAATCTTTTTTTTTCCTTCAAAACTGGGTTCATTTTCACCAAAAATGGATTTTTCCCCCAAAACTGGTTTCATTTTCCCCATAATCAGCTTCTTTCCTCCCAAACTGTGTTCATTTTCCCCAGAGTCCGGGTTTTCCTATTACTGGGTTCATTTCCCGAAAATTATTTTTTTTTCCCCCATAATTGGGGTAATTTGCCCCAAAATCGGATTTTTTCCTCCCTAACTGGGTTCATTTTCCCCAAAGTCAGTTTTTTTCCACCAAAACTCAGTTCATTTCCCGAATTTTGTGGAAAATGAACCCAGTTTCAGAGGGAAAAACTGATTATGCAGAAAATGAACCCAGTTTTGGGGAAAACAATTATTTTGGAGAAAACGAACCCAGTAACTGGGTAAAAAAAACCGAATTTTGGGGAAAATGAACAAAGTTTGGGGGGGAAAAACCAACTTCTAGGGAAATGAACCGAGTTTTGGTGGAAAAAAACCCCAAATTTAGGGAAAATGGACCCAGTTTTGGGGAGAAAATCTGTTTTTGGGGAAAATGAACCAAGTGTGGAGTGGAAATAGAAGATTTTGGGGAAAATGAATACTGTTTTGAGGGGAAAACCTGATTTGTGTGAAAATAAACCCAGTTTTGGGGGGAAATAAGGATTTTGTGGAAAATGAACCTAGTTTCGGAGGAAAAATGCTGATTATGCGGAAAATGAACCCAGTTTTGGCAGAAAAACCCGTTTTTAAGGAAAATGAACCCAGTTTTGGGGAAAAAAAATATTTTGGGAAAATGAACCCAGTTTTGGCAGAAAAACCCGTTTTTAAGGAAAATGAACCCAGTTTTGGGGAAAAAAAATATTTTGGGAAAATGAACCCAGTAATTGGGTTAAAAAATTCGAATTTTGGGGAAAATGAACAAAGTTTTGGGCGGAGGAAACCAACTTGTAGGGAAATTAACCGAGTTTGGGAGGAAAGAAGCTGATTATGGTGAAAATTAACCCAGTTTGGGGGGGAAAAACCTGATTTGTATGAAAATGCATCCAGTTTGGGGGGGGGGGCGGCGAAGTGATTTTGGGGAAAATTAACCCAGTAATTTTGTAAAATTTTGTAAAAAACCCTAATTTGGGGGAAAATGAACACATTTTGGGGGGAAAAACCAACTTGTAGGTAAATGGTCTCTGTTTTGGTGGAAAAAATCGATTTTGGGGAAAATGAACAGTGCTTTGGGAAAAAATTATTTTGGGGAAATGAACCCAGTAATTGGGAAATAAACCCGGATTTGGGGGAAAATGAAATCAGTTTGGAGGGGAAAATCTCATTTGTGTGAAAATGCAGCCAGTTTTTTTTTTGGGGGGGGGAGGGGGGGAAACGATTTCTGGAAAATGAACTCAGTTTTGGTGGAAAAAAAACGATTTTGGGGAAATGAATCCAGTAATGGGGAAAAAAATGATTTTGGGGAAAATAAACCCAGTGTGGAGTGGAAATAGAAGATTTTTGGAAAATGTAATCAGTTTGGAGGGGAAAACCTGATTTGTGTGAAAATGCACCCAGTTTTTGTGGGGAAAAAAGGATTTTGGGGAAAATGAACCCAATTTGGGAGGAAAAAAACCCGATTTTGGGGAAAATGAATCCAGTCGGGGGGAGAAAAAAACCCCTCATTTTCCACAAAATATGTTTTATTCCAGCAAAACTGGGTTCGTTTCCCTACAATTTCATTTTCCACAGAATCTGTTTCTTTCCACCTTAACTGTGTTCCTTTCCCTACAAAATGGGTTTTCCCCCCCCAAACTCTGTTCATTTTCCCCATAATCGGTTTTTTCCCCATTACTGGTTCATTTTCCCCATAACTGGGTTTATTATATTCAAAAACGGCTTTTTCCCCACAAACTGGCTTCATGTTAAACTGTGTTAATTCCTCCCAAAATCTGAAATGACTGTTCGTCAGGGAGGCAAGAAGAAGACCGCCGGGATGTCTTTAGAACCGCGGGCAGAGGCAGCTTTCCGACCGGCTTCAGTTTAGAGAGCTAGCCGGTAAGAGAAGGCGCTGTCTCCGGACCAACGTAATCTTTGCAGCCGAAATGTGGTGTGAAAGCCGGGGAAACACTGTGAAGGCTGCTCAAGAAAGCAGGAGCAGATCCTCTCTTTGCCTGTATTTGTAAGCCTTCGAGAGAAGAATACCCTGCCGGTAAAAAGCTTTCTCTTCTGGCAGCTATTCATGGAAGGAAATTCCAGGATTCTTTAAAATCAAAGGGTTAGTTTCTGCTCTCCCTTGGAGGAAAAACAAAACCGTGCAGTTCAGAGAATGTGTGTGAATTCGCTGCCGGCTGTTGTAACAAGTTTCAGCAGAAACAGTTTGCAGAGGCTGAAGGGAATGGACAGGAAAAAAGGCATCTCTCGTCCTTGAACACGAACAGATCATCCGATTATTTGTCTTTTAAATACATTGTTATGAGATTAGATGTCATGCTAAAACATTTCCAAAATAGAAAATTCGGGGGTGGGTAGGAGGCAAGATTTTAGACTGCTGTGGATGCGCTTTAATATGCTGCTAGAAATCGGAAAAGACTGTTCGTCAGGGAGGCAAGCAGCAGACCGCCTGGATGTCTGTAGAACCGCGGCGAGAGGCAGCTTTCCGACCGGCTTCAGTTTAGAGAGCTAGCCGGTAAGAGAAGGCACTGTCTCCCGAACAACGTAATGTTTGCAGCTGAAGCCTACTGTGAAAGCCGGGGCCACACTGTGAAGGCTGCGCAAGAAAGCAAGAGCAGCTCGACTGTTTGCCTGTATTTGTCAGCCTTCGAGAGAGGAATAGCCTGCCGCTAAAATGCTTTCTCTTCTAGCAGCGATTCATGGAAGAACATTCTGTGATTCTTTAAAATCAAGGGGTTAGTTTCTGCTCTCCTTTGGAGAAACACAAAACCGTGCCGTTCAGAGAATGTGCTGTGGATTCCCTGCCTGCTGTTTCAGTAGAAAGAGTTTGCAGAGGCTGATGAGACTACACTGGAAAACAGGGATCCCTCGGCCTTGAAGCACGAGCAGATCATCTGATAATTTTCCCTTTAATTACATTGTTAGAAGATGAAAAGTCATGCTAAAACAATTTTCATAAATAGCAAGTTTCTAAGAGAGAAAGATTTTAGACTCATGTGCATGCGCTGTGATGTGATGCTAGATATCTGAAATGACTGTTCATCAGGGAGGCAAGAAGAAGACCGCCGGGATGTCTTTAGAACCGCGGGCAGAGGCAGCTTTCCGACCGGCTTCAGTTTAGAGAGCTAGCCGGTAAGAGAAGGCGCTGTCTCCGGACCAACGTAATCTTTGCAGCCGGAATGTGGTGTGAAAGCCGGGGAAACACTGTGAAGGCTGCTCAAGAAAGCAGGAGCAGATCCTCTCTTTGCCTGTATTTGTAAGCCTTCGAGAGAGGAATACCCTGCCGGTAAAAAGCTTTTTCTTCTGGCAGCTATTCATGGAAGGAAATTCCAGGATTCTTTAAAATCAAGGGGTTAGTTTTTGAGATAAATGAACCCATTTTTGAGGGGGGGTAAAAGGATTTTTGAGAAAGTGAACACAGTAATTGGGAATAAACCCTGATTATGGGGAAAATGAACCCAGTGTGAAGAGGAAATAGAAGCTTTTGTGGAAAATGAACCGTTTTAGGAGGGGAAAACCTGATTTGTGTGAATATGCACCCAGTTTTGGGGGAAAAATAGGATTTTGGGGAAAATGAACCCGGTTTGGGAGGAAAAAATCTGATTTTGGGGGAAATGAATCCAGTTTTGGGAGGGAAATAATGATTTTGGTGAAATTTTTGGTGTAATTTTTGGTTAATTTTTGATTTTTTTCCCCAAAATCTTCTATTTCCTCTGAAACACTGGGTTCATTTTCCCCAAAATCAGTTTTTTTTCCCCATTACTGGGTTCATTTTCCCCAAAATAATTTTTTTCCCAAAACTGATTTCATTTTCCCCAAAATAATTTTTTCCCCAAAACTGGGTTCATTTTTCCCATAATCGGGTTTTTTTTCCTCCCAAACGGGGTTCATTTTCCCCAAAATTTGGGTTTTTTCCCCAATTACTGGGTTCATTTTCCCAAAAATAATTTTTTTTTCCCAAAATTGGGTTCATTTTCCTTAAAAACGGGTTTTTTACCCAAAACTGGGTTCATTTTCTGCATAAATAGCTTTTATCCTCCGAAGCTATATTCATTTTCCACAAAATCCTTATTTCCGCCCAAAACTGGATGCTTTTTCTCCAAAATCAGGTGTTCCCCTCCAAACTGATTTCATTTTCCCCAAAATCTTCTATTTCCACTCCACACTGGGTTCATTTTCTCCAAAATCATTTTTTCCCCCAAAACTGTGTTCATTTTCCCCAAATCCGGGGTTTTCCCCCAAAACTGATTTCATTTTCCCCAAAATCATTTTTTTCCCAAAACTGATTTCATTTTCCTCAAAATAATTTTTTCCCCAAAACTGGGTTCATTTTCCCCAAAATCATTTTTTCCCCCAAAACTGTGTTCATTTTCCCCAAAATATGTTTTTTCCACCAAAACTGGGTTTATTTCCCTAAATATTGGGTTTTCCCCACCAAATTATGTTCATTTTCTCCAAAACCTGGTTGTTTTGGAGAAGCCCCAATTACTGGCTTTATTTCCCAAAAAAATTTTTTTTCCCTCAAAACTGGGTTCATTTTAATCAAAAACGGGTTATCCCCTCCAAACTGGGTTAATTTTCCCCATAATCAGCTTCTTTCTTCCTAAACTGGGTTCATTTTCCCCAAAATCCTTTTTTTTCCACAAAACACTGGGTGCATTTTCACACAAATCTAGTTTTCCCCTCCAGTGTTCATTTTCCCCAAAATCGGATTTTTTCCTCCCAAACTGGGTTGATTTTCCCCAAAGTCGGTTTTTTTACAGCAAAAGTCGGTTCATTTCTCTACAAGTCTTCCCCCCCCCCCCCCAACTCTGTTGATTTTTCCCAAAATTCGGGTTTTTTTACCCACTTACTGCGTTCATTTTACCCAAAATTATTTTTTCCCAAAAAAATGGGTTCATTTTCCTTAAAACCGTTTTTTTCCCCCAAAACTGTGTTCATTTTCCATATAATCAGAATTTTTCCTCCGAAACTAGGTTCATTTTCCGCAAAATCCCTATTAACCCCCAAAACTGGGTACATTTTCACACAAATCAGGTTGTCCCGTCCAAACTGATTTCATTTTCCTCAAAACCTTCTATTTCCACTCCGCACTTGGTTCATTTTCCCCAAAATCAGGATTTTTCCCCATTACTGGGTTCATTTTCTCCAAAATCAGGGGTTTTTCTCACAAAGTGGGTTAATTTTTCCAAAAATCATTTTTTTACCCCAAAACTGGGTTCATTTTCCTCAAAATATGTTTTTTCCATCAAAACTGGGTTTATTTCCCTACATATTAGGTTTTCCCCAACAAACTGTGTTCATTTTCCCCAAAATCCGGGTTTTTTACCCGATCACTGGGTTCATTTTCCCCAAAATCATTTTTTTCCCCAAAACTGGGTTCATTTTCCTTGAAAACAGGTTTTTCCGCAAAACTGGGTTCATTTTCCACATAATCAGCTTTTTTCCTCTGAAAGTAGGTTCATTTTACATAAAATCCTTATTTCCCCCCAAAACTCAGTTCATTTTCACAAAAATCAGGTTTTCCCCTCCTATCTGATTTCATTTTCCCCAAAATCTTCTATTTCCATTCCACACTGGGTTCATTTTCCCCAAAACCATTTTTCCCCCCAAAAGGGGTTCATTTTCCGCATAATCAGATTTTTTCCCCCAAAACTCGGTCCATTTTCCCCAAAATATGTTTTTTTCCACCAAAAATGGGTTCACTTCCCTACAAATTTGGTTTTCCCTACCAAACTGGTTCCATTTTCCCCCAAATTAGAGTTTTTTACCCAATTACTGCATTCATTTCCCCTAAATTAATTTTTCCCCCCAAAAGGGGTTCATTTTCCGCATAATCAGATTTTTTCCTCCAAAACTAGGTTCATTTTCCGCATAATCAGATTTTTTCCTCCAAAACTAGGTTCATTTCCCACAAAATCCTTTCCCCCCCGCCCAAAACTGGGTACATTTTCACACAAATCAGGTTGTCCCCACCAAACTGATTTCATTTTCCTCAAAATATTCTATTTCCACTCCGCACTTGGTTCATTTTCCCCAAAATCAGGATTTTTCCCCATTACTGCGTTCATTTTCCCCAAAATATATTTTTTCCACAAAACTGGGTTTATTTCCCTACAAATTGGGTTTTCCCCACCAGACTGGGTTCATTTTTCTCCAAAATCCGGGGTTTTTACCCAATTACTGGCTTTATTTCCACAAAATATTTTTCCCCCCCCAAAACTGGGTTCATTTTCCCCAAAATCCTTTTTTTCTTCAAAACACTGGGTGCATTTTCACACAAATCAAGTTTTCCCCTCCAAACAGTGTTCATTTTCCCCAAAATCAGGTTTTTTTCCCCATTACTGGGTTCATTTCCCCAAAATCGGGTTTTTTCCCCCAAAACTGTGTTCATTTTCCATATAATCAGAATTTTTCCTCCGAAACTAGGTTCATTTTCCGCAAAATCCCTATTAACCCCCAAAACTGGGTACATTTTCACACAAATCAGGTTGTCCCCTCCAAACTGATTTCATTTTCCTCAAAACCTTCTATTTCCACTCCGCACTTGGTTCATTTTCCCCAAAATCAGGATTTTTCCCCATTACTGGGTTCATTTTCTCCAAAATCAGGGGTTTTTCTCACAAAGTGGGTTAATTTATCCAAAAATCATTTTTTTACCCCAAAACTGGGTTCATTTTCCTCAAAATATGTTTTTTCCATCAAAACTGGGTTTATTTCCCTACATATTAGGTTTTCCCCAACAAACTGTGTTCATTTTCCCCAAAATCCGGGTTTTTTACCCGATCACTGGGTTCATTTTCCCCAAAATCATTTTTTTCCCCAAAACTGGGTTCATTTTCCTTGAAAACAGGTTTTTCCGCAAAACTGGGTTCATTTTCCACATAATCAGCTTTTTTCCTCTGAAAGTAGGTTCATTTTACATAAAATCCTTATTTCCCCCCAAAACTCAGTTCATTTTCACAAAAATCAGGTTTTCCCCTCCTATCTGATTTCATTTTCCCCAAAATCTTCTATTTCCATTCCACACTGGGTTCATTTTCCCCAAAACCATTTTTCCCCCCAAAAGGGGTTCATTTTCCGCATAATCAGATTTTTCCCCCAAAACTCGGTCCATTTTCCCCAAAATATGTTTTTTTCCACCAAAAATGGGTTCACTTCCCTACAAATTTGGTTTTCCCTACCAAACTGGTTCCATTTTCCCCCAAATTAGAGTTTTTTACCCAATTACTGCATTCATTTCCCCTAAATTAATTTTTCCCCCCAAAAGGGGTTCATTTTCCGCATAATCAGATTTTTTCCTCCAAAACTAGGTTCATTTTCCGCATAATCAGATTTTTTCCTCCAAAACTAGGTTCATTTCCAACAAAATCCTTTCCCCCCCGCCCAAAACTGGGTACATTTTCACACAAATCAGGTTGTCCCCACCAAACTGATTTCATTTTCCTCAAAATATTCTATTTCCACTCCGCACTTGGTTCATTTTCCCCAAAATCAGGATTTTTCCCCATTACTGCCTTCATTTTCCCCAAAATATATTTTTTCCACAAAACTGGGTTTATTTCCCTACAAATTGGGTTTTCCCCACCAGACTGGGTTCATTTTTCTCCAAAATCCGGGGTTTTTACCCAATTACTGGCTTTATTTCCACAAAATATTTTTCCCCCCCAAAACTGGGTTCATTTTCCCCATAATCAGCTTCTCTCCTCCCAAACTGGGTTCATTTTCCCCAAAATCCTTTTTTTCTTCAAAACACTGGGTGCATTTTCACACAAATCAAGTTTTCCCCTCCAAACAGTGTTCATTTTCCCCAAAATCAGGTTTTTTCCCCATTACTGGGTTCATTTCCACAAAATCGGGTGTTTCCCTCCCAAACTGGGATGATTTTCCCCAAAGATGTTTTTTTTCGAGCAAAACTCGGTTCATTTCCCTACAGGTTGGTTCCCCCCCCCCCAAACTCTGTTCATTTTCAAAAAAAATCGGGTTTTTTACCCAATTACTGGGTTCATTTTCCCCAAAATATTTTTTTTCCCCCAAACTGGGTTCATTTTCCTTAAAAATGGATTTTTCCCCCAAAACTGGGTTCATTTTCCACATAATCAGCATTTTTTTTCCTCCAAAACTAGGTTCATTTTCCAGAAAATCCCTATTAACCCCCAAAACTGGGTACATTTTCACACAAATCAGGTTGTCCCCTCCAAACTGATTTCATTTTCCTCAAAATCTTCTATTTCCACTCTGCACTTGGTTCATTTTCCCCAAAATCAGGATTTTTCCCCATTACTGCGTTAATTTTCCCAAAATATATTTTTTCCACAAAACTGGGTTTATTTCCCTACAAATTGGGTTTTCCCCACCAGACTGGGTTCATTTTCCCCAAAATCCGGGGTTTTTACCCAATTACTGGCTGTATTTCCACAAAATATTTCCCCCCCCCCCAAACTGGGTTTATTTCCCCCATAATCAGCTTCTCTCCTCCCAAACTGGGTTCATTTTCCCCAAAATAATTTTTTCCCCAAAAAAACTGGGTTCATTTTCCTCAAAATATGTTTTTTCCACCAAAAATGGGTTTATTTCCCTACATATCGGGTTTTCCCCACCAAATTGTGTTCATTTTCCCCAACATATGGATTTTTGAACCAGTTACTGGCTTTATTTCCCCAAAATCTTTTTTTTTCCTTCAAAACTGGGTTCATTTTCACCAAAAATGATTTTTCCCCCAAAACTGGTTTCATTTTCCCCATAATCAGCTTCTTTCCTCCCAAACTGTGTTCATTTTCCCCAGAATCCGGGTTTTCCTATTACTGGGTTCATTTCCCGAAAATTATTTTTTTTCCCCCATAATTGGGGTAATTTGCCCCAAAATCAGATTTTTTCCTCCCTAACTGGGTTCATTTTCCTCAAAGTCAGTTTTTTTCCACCAAAACTCAGTTCATTTCCCGAATTTTGTGGAAAATGAACCCAGTTTCAGAGGGAAAAACTGATTATGCAGAAAATGAACCCAGTTTTGGGGAAAACAATTATTTTGGAGAAAACGAACATTGGGTAAAAAAAACCAAATTTTGGGGAAAATGAACAAAGTTTGGGGGGGAAAAACCAACTTCTAGGGAAATGAACCGAGTTTTGGTGGAAAAAACCCGAATTTAGGGAAAATGGACCCAGTTTTGGGGGGAAAATCTGTTTTTGGGGAAAATGAACCAAGTGTGGAGTGGAAATAGAAGATTTTGGGGAAAATGAATACTGTTTTGAGGGGAAAACCTGATTTGTGTGAAAATATACCCAGTTTTGGGGGGAAATAAGGATTTTGTGGAAAATGAACCTAGTTTCGGAGGAAAAATGCTGATTATGCGGAAAATGAACCCAGTTTTGGCAGAAAAACCCGTTTTTAAGGAAAATGAACCCAGTTTTGGGGAAAAAAAATATTTTGGGAAAATGAACCCAGTAATTGGGTTAAAAAATTCGAATTTTGGGGAAAATGAACAAAGTTTTGGGCGGAGGAAACCAACTTGTAGGGAAATTAACCGAGTTTGGGAGGAAAGAAGCTGATTATGGTGAAAATTAACCCAGTTTAAGGGGGAAAAACCTGATTTGTATGAAAATGCATCAGTTTGGGGGGGGGGGGGGGGCGAAGTGATTTTGGGGAAAATTAACCCAGTAATTTTGTAAAATTTTGTAAAAAACCCTAATTTGGGGGAAAATGAACACAGTTTGGGGGAAAACCCAACTTGTAGGTAAATGGTCTCTGTTTTGGTGGAAAAAATCGATTTTGGGGAAAATGAACAGTGCTTTGGGAAAAAATTATTTTGGGGAAATGAACCCAGTAATTGGGAAATAAACCCGGATTTGGGGGAAAATGAAATCAGTTTGGAGGGAAAATCTCATTTGTGTGAAAATGCAGCCAGTTTTTTTTTTGGGGGGGGGGAAGGGGGGAAACGATTTCTGGAAAATGAACTCAGTTTGGTGGAAAAAAAACGATTTTGGGGAAATGAATCCAGTAATGGGGAAAAAAATGATTTTGGGAAAATAAACCCAGTGTGGAGTGGAAATAGAAGATTTTGGAAAATGTAATCAGTTTGGAGGGGAAAACCTGATTTGTGTGAAAATGCACCCAGTTTTTGTGGGAAAAAAAAGGATTTTGGGGAAAATGAACCCAATTTGGGAGGAAAAAAACCCGATTTTGGGGAAAATGAATCCAGTCGGGGGGAGAAAAAAACCCTCATTTTCCACACAATATGTTTTATTCCAGCAAAACTGGGTTCATTTCCCTACAATTTCATTTTCCACAGAATCTGTTTCTTTCCACCTTAACTGTGTTCCTTTCCCTACAAAATGGGTTTCCCCCCCCAAACTCTGTTCATTTTCCCATAATCGGTTTTTTCCCCATTACTGGTTCATTTTCCCCATAACTGGGTTTATTATAGTCAAAAACGGCTTTTTCCCCACAAACTGGCTTCATTTTGCCCATAATCAGTTTTTTTTCGCCCAAACTGGGTTAATTCCTCCCAAAATCTGAAATGACTGTTCGTCAGGGAGGCAAGAAGAAGACCGCCGGGATGTCTTTAGAACCGCGGCAGAGGCAGCTTTCCGACCGGCTTCATTTTAGAGAGCTAGCCGGTAAGAGAAGGCGCTGTCTCCGGACCAACGTAATCTTTGCAGCCGAAATGTGGTGTGAAAGCGGGGAAACACTGTGAAGGCTGCTCAAGAAAGCAGGAGCAGATCCTCTCTTTGCCTGTATTTGTAAGCCTTCGAGAGAGGAATACCCTGCCGGTAAAAAGCTTTCTCTTCTGGCAGCTATTCATGGAAGGAAATTCCAGGATTCTTTAAAATCAAAGGGTTAGTTTCTGCTCTCCCTTGGAGGAAAAACAAAACCGTGCAGTTCAGAGAATGTGTGTGAATTCGCTGCCGGCTGTTGTAACAAGTTTCAGCAGAAACAGTTTGCAGAGGCTGAAGGGAATGGACAGGAAAAAAGGCATCTCTCGTCCTTGAACACGAACAGATCATCCGATTATTTGTCTTTTAAATACATTGTTATGAGATTAGATGTCATGCTAAAACATTTCCAAAATAGAAAATTCGGGGTGGGTAGGAGGCAAGATTTTAGACTGCTGTGGATGCGCTTTAATATGCTGCTAGAAATCGGAAAAGACTGTTCGTCAGGGAGGCAAGCAGCAGACCGCCTGGATGTCTGTAGAACCGCGGCGAGAGGCAGCTTTCCGACCGGCTTCAGTTTAGAGAGCTAGCCGGTAAGAGAAGGCACTGTCTCCCGAACAACGTAATGTTTGCAGCTGAAGCCTACTGTGAAAGCCGGGGCCACACTGTGAAGGCTGCGCAAGAAAGCAAGAGCAGCTCGACTGTTTGCCTGTATTTGTCAGCCTTCGAGAGAGGAATAGCCTGCCGCTAAATGCTTTCTCTTCTAGCAGCGATTCATGGAAGAACATTCTGTGATTCTTTAAAATCAAGGGGTTAGTTTCTGCTCTCCTTTGGAGAAACACAAAACTGTGCCGTTCAGAGAATGTGCTGTGGATTCCCTGCCTGCTGTTTCAGTAGAAAGAGTTTGCAGAGGCTGATGAGACTACACTGGAAAACAGGGATCCCTCGTCCTTGAAGCACGAGTAGATCATCTGATAATTTTCCCTTTAATTACATTGTTAGAAGATGAAAAGTCATGCTAAAACAATTTTCATAAATAGCAAGTTTCTAAGAGAGAAAGATTTTAGACTCATGTGCATGCGCTGTGATGTGATGCTAGATATCTGAAATGACTGCTCCTCAGAGCGGCAAGGAGCAGACAGCCGAGATGTCTGTGGAACCGCGGCCAGAGACAGCTTTCTGAGCGGTTTCAGTTTAGAGAGCCAGCCGGCAAGAGAAGGCGCTGTCTCCGGACCAACGTAATCTTTGCAGCCGGAATGTGGTGTGAAAGCCGGGGAAACACTGTGAAGGCTGCTCAAGAAAGCAGGAGCAGATCCTCTCTTTGCCTGTATTTGTAAGCCTTCGAGAGAGGAATACCCTGCCGGTAAAAAGCTTTCTCTTCTGGCAGCTATTCATGGAAGGAAATTCCAGGATTCTTTAAAATCAAGGGGTTAGTTTTTGAGATAAATGAACCCATTTTTGAGGGGGGGTAAAAGGATTTTTGAGAAAGTGAACACAGTAATTGGGAATTAACCTTGATTATGGGAAAATGAACCCAGTGTGAAGAGGAAATAGAAGCTTTTGTGGAAAATGAACCATTTTAGGAGGGGAAAACCTGATTTGTGTGAATATGCACCCAGTTTCGGAAAAAAATAGGAATTTGGGGAAAATGAACCCGGTTTGGGAGGAAAAAATCTGATTTTGGGGGAAAATGAATCCAGTTTTGGGAGGGAAATAATGATTTTGGTGAAATTTTGGTGTAATTTTTGGTGAATTTTTGATTTTTTCCCCAAAATCTTCTATTTCCTCTGAAACACTGGGTTCATTTTCCCCAAAATCAGGTTTGTTTCCCCATTACTGGGTTCATTTTCCCTAAAATATTTTTTTTCCCAAACGGGGTTCATTTCCCCAAAATTTGGGTTTTTTACCCAATTACTGGTTCATTTTCCCAAAAATAAATTTTTTTCCCAAATTTGGTTAATTTGCCTTAAAACGGGTTTTTTACCAAAACCTAGGTTCATTTTCTGCATAAATAGCTTTTATCCTCCGAAACTATATTCATTTTCCACAAAATCCTTATTTCCCCCCAAAACTGGATGCTTTTTCTCCAAAATCAGGTGTTCCCCTCCAAACAGATTTCATTTTCCCCAAAATCTTCTATTTCCACTCCACACTGTGTTCATTTTCCCCAAAATCAGGATTTTTCCCCATTACTGGGTTCATTTTCTCCAAAATCAGGGTTTTTCTCACAAAGTGGGTTAATTTTTCCAAAAATCATTTTTTTACCCCAAAACTGGGTTCATTTTCCCCAAAATATGTTTTTTCCACCAAACTGGGTTTATTTCCCTACATATTAGGTTTTCCCAACAAACTGTGTTCATTTTCCCCAAAATCCGGGTTTTTTACCCGATCACTGGGTTCATTTTCCCCAAAATCATTTTTTCCCCAAAACTGGGTTCATTTTCCTTGAAAACAGGTTTTTCCGCAAAACTGGGTTCATTTTCCACATAATCAGCTTTTTTCCTCCGAAAATAGGTTCATTTTACATAAAATCCTTATTTCCCCCCAAAACTCAGTTCATTTCATAAAAATCAGGTTTTCCCCTCCTATCTGATTTCATTTTCCCCAAATCTTCTATTTTCATTCCACACAGGGTTCATTTTCCCCAAAATCATTTTTTTCCCCATTACTGGGTTCATTTTCCCCAAAATCATTTTTTCCCCCCAAAACTCGGTCGATTTTCCCCAAAATATGTTTTTTTCCACCAAAAATGGGTTAACTTCCCTACAAATTTGGTTTTCCCTACCAACTGGTTCCATTTCCCCCAAATTAGAGTTTTTTACCCAATTACTGCGTTCATTTCCCCAAAATCATTTTTCCCCCAAAAGGGGTTCATTTTCCGCATAATCAGATTTTTTCCTCCAAACTAGGTTCATTTTCCACAAAATCCTTCCCCCCCCCCCCCAAAACTGGGTACATTTTCACACAAATCAGGTTGTCCCCTCCAAACTGATTCATTTTCCTCAAAATATTCTATTTCCACTCCGCACTTGGTTCATTTTCCCCAAAATCAGGATTTTTCCCATTACTGCGTTCATTTTCCCCAAAATATATTTTTTCCACAAAACTGGGTTTATTTCCCTACAAATTGGGTTTTCCCCACCAGACTGGGTTCATTTTTCTCCAAAATCCGGGGTTTTTACCCAATTACTGGCTTTATTTCCACAAAATATTTTTCCCCCCCAAATTGGGTTCATTTTCCCATAATCAGATTCTATCCTCCCAAACTGGGTTCATTTTCCCCAAAATCCTTTTTTTCTTCAAAACACTGGGTGCATTTTCACACAAATCAAGTTTTCCCCTCCAAACAGTGTTCATTTTCCCCAAAATCAGGTTTTTTCCCCATTACTGGGTTCATTTCCCCAAAATCGGGTTTTTTCCCCCAAACCTGGGTTCATTTTCCCCAAAATCGTTTTTTTCCCTCCCAAACTGGGTTGATTTTCCCAAAGTTGGTTTTTTTTCGAGCAAAACTCGTTTCATTTCCCTACAAGTTGGTTCCCCCCCCAAACTCTGTTCATTTTCCAAAAAAATCGGGTTTTTTACCCGATTACTGGGTTCATTTTCCCCAAAATAATATTTTTCCCCAAACTGGTTCATTTTCCTTAAAAATGGATTTTTCCCCCAAAACTGGGTTCATTTTCCGCATAATCAGCATTTTTTTTCCTCCAAAACTAGGTTCATTTTCCAGAAAATCCCTATAAACCCCCAAAACTGGGTATATTTTCACACAAATCAGGTTGTCCCTCCAAACTGATTTCATTTTCCTCAAAATCTTCTATTTCCACTCCGCACTTGGTTCATTTTCCCCAAAATCAAGATTTTTCCCCATTACTGCGTTCATTTTCCCCAAATATATTTTTCCACAAAACTGGGTTTATTTCCCTACAAATTGGGTTTTCCCCCACCGGACTGGGTTCATTTTCCCCAAAATCCGGGTGTTTACCCAATTACTGGCTTTATTTCCACAAAATATTTCCCCCCCCCAAACTGGGTTCATTTTCCCCATAATCAGCTTCTCTCCTCCCAAACTGGGTTCATTTTCCCAAAAATCCTTTTTTTCTTCAAAACACTGGGTGCATTTTCACACAAATCAAGTTTTCCCCTCCAAACAGTGTTCATTTTCCCCAAAATCAGGCTTTTTCCCCATTACTGGGTTCATTTCCCCAAAATCGGGTTTTTTCCCCCAAAACTGGGTTCATTTTCCACAAAATCGTTTTTTTCCGTCCCAAACTGGGTTGATTTTCCCCAAAGTTGTTTTTTTTCGAGCAAAACTCGGTTCATTTTCCTACAAGTTGGTTCCCCCCCCCCCAAACTGGGTTCATTTCCCCAATAATCAGCTTCTCTCCTCCCAAACTGTGTTCATTTTCCCCAGAATCCGGGTTTTCCAAGTACTGGGTTCATTTCCCGAAAATTATTTTTTTTTCCCCCATAATTGGGGTAATTTGCCCCAAAATCGGATTTTTTCCTCCCTAACTGGGTTCATTTTCCCCAAAGTCAGTTTTTTTCCACCAAAACTCAGTTCATTTCCCGAATTTTGTGGAAAATGAACCCAGTTTCAGAGGGAAAAAATGATTATGCAGAAAATGAACCCAGTTTTGGGGAAAACAATTATTTTGGAGAAAACGAACCCAGTAATTGGGTAAAAAAACCGAATTTTGGGGAAAATGAACAAAGTTTGGGGGGGAAAAACCAACTTCTAGGGAAATGAACCGAGTTTTGGTGGAAAAAAACCCCGAATTTAGGGAAAATG